>CM060086.1:23054045-23140360 GCA_030522485.1 Stenchaetothrips biformis | reverse complement strand
CAAACAGAATCGCAAGCGCGCTCTGCCTGGCCCCGCTGGGGCCCTGCCAAGTTGTGGAGGGCGAAGGATGAGCAGTTCACCCCCACCATCAAGAACCAAAAACTCCGCGTCACCTTTCGGAGGCCGCCTCTCGGATTTAGAGAGTGGCAGGCTAGTTTCGTCCCGAAACGGAGAGCAATGAGCCAATCGAGTTTCACAGGGTGGGAGGAGAGCGCCAGTCCCTGCGGGTCGCGGGCGGTGTTGCTGCTTTGAGCGAGTACCCGCCCCGCCGGCCTCTCCGCGCGCACCCTCGCGTGTCCAAGTGGGTCAAGGGCGATGGCCGTAATGCTCGGCCCTGTCGGCCGTTGCCCACAGCAAACAGCGTGCCGCCCTGCCTGCCCGCCGCGGCTCTGATGCCGCTCACTGCGGGGCCCGGCGGGCCCGGCTAGGCCCGGCCGGTGCAGTGGCCACTCGTCCTTCTTCGGGACATTGGATTAACTGCTCGGCGGTGGCAGTGCGTGTGAGTGGGGAAGGGGGGGGGGGTCGCGCTTTCACGCCGCGCCCTGCAAGCCGGCCGGACACGACGTCGGGAATGAATCGGGACTCTGGCTTTCTCTGCGCCCAAACCAATCGCGCAACGCGCGGCCCAGAAAGGAGCACATGCACGCACCGAGGGGCACCGCGGGGAGGGGCTGCGGCGGCCGCTATCGAGCCGGCATGCCCTGCAGCCCTGCAGCCCTGCATGTCGGAGTCATATGTGGGCAACAGTGGGCCGGCCGCAGCGGATGGCTGCGGTTGGTAACCCTGCGCGCGGATCTGATGCGGGGACTGCTTAATTTATTTGGCTTTCTGCTTTCTGGCAAACAGAAACCCTCTGGTGGAGGGATGGGGGTGGGGAGGAAGGGCCGCGCTCGAGTGCACCCGAGGCGAGGCTAGGGGTGGCCAGCGGCGAGGTGCAGCGTCTGATAAGAGGGAGGGTCACAACCAGGTCACGGCGGTAATGGCGGTCCGGCCGTAACTAGGCTGCTTGTCGCTCATCGTGGCGGAACCACCCCGCGTGTCCTCCACGCGCACCCCACCCCGCCCTGCCCCACCACCTACCCGGCAAATTAGTGGGCCAATATAACACCTCGCGCGGTGGGGCGTGTCGGAGAGGTGCTGGCGCTCCTGGGAGTGCGGCAGGCGGTGAGGCTAGGCGGACTGTGAGCGCAGTCTCGGCGGTCGAAAATAATTTGCTTTATGGCGGCCAGGTTTACGGCGGGAACCCCGCCGTTGAAGTAGCGGGGCGCTGGAAGGGGTTGGAAAGTTGGACGGCCCTGGATTATCCGGCGGCAACGCAAGGCAACGCAGCGCGGTGAGGGCGAGACCGAGCGACCCCACTGGCTGTGGGTTGTGGGCCGGCGTGGCAGGCGGGGCTGGCGGGGCTGGCGGGGCCACCGGGGCGCGGCCGCACAAAGCGAGTGCGCGCCCCGTAACGCCGGAACCCTGCATGCCGATTAAATGGGAGCAGTGGTGCTGCAGCGTGGCCAGCGTATTGATTGCGAGAGCCTCGCCTCGTTGCGAACTGTGTTGCCTGTTCAACCGTCAGCGTCAGGACAGGACGGCGACGGCGGACCTCGTCGGACACCTGCTGCGTGTCTTGGCCGCGCCCCAAGGCCCCGCAACGTCCCGGAGATTGATCACGGAGAGGGCCTTGGTGGCCTGCGGACTTCGTGATGGATCGACTCTTGTTCTTCTTCGCGGTTCTCACTCCTTCTGTCCACGCCAAGTCCTCGGCCTAGTTAAGCTTGTCCCTGACTTCGGGGCTCGTCTGTTGCAGCGAAAGAAGCAGCCGCGTGACTGGCTGTGACGGCGCCGTGTCCGGGACCACGGGGTGCGCCATGAGCTCGGCGCAGGTGGCCGTCAATCCCAGAGCAACCGGGCCCGGCAAAACGCTAGTGGCCACCGCGGCCACCGCGGCCACCGCCACGCCCCGCCACCGCGCGGAGCCCACGCCACCTTCAGCACCACGACCGGCGCCTCGCCAGGACGAACAGGACTCGACGTCGGTCAGCTCGGGGGAGGAGGGGGCCACGCCACTGATGTACGCGTGCCAGCAGGGCCGTGAGCTCGACGTGCGCGCCATGCTACAGTCAAAGGTAAGAGTTGGATTACGGTTTGGCTACGATTCACAACAAACAAAAAGTCCTTTGTTGATTGCGTCTGCGGCCGCAGCCGAACCTGGCGCTGGAGCGCGACCGCACGGGCAAGACGGCGCTGCACTACTGCGCCGAGCAGGCGGGGCCCGCCTCGGCAGCGCCGATCCTACAGGTGGCGCCGCACATGCTGGACGCCAAGGACCAGGACGGCTACTGCACGCTCACCCTCGCCGTCATCGCGGGCAACAGGGCGCTGGTCCGCTACCTGCTGGCGCGAGGAGCGGACGTGGACGCCCTGGACAACGAGAAGCACTCCGTCGTGCACTGGGCCACGGGTACGGTGTGCTGGGCCGGAGGGAAGGGGGTGCTTGGGGGCCGCGTACTCTAGCCTTCTGGCCCGCCGACGGCTGAGGGGCGTGGGCCTCTCAGTGTCGGTAAGTGCTGCATTGTGCGCGGGATCGCGTGCCATCGGCGCTGCCAACCTGCCGAGCCGAACTGATGGGCTCATCACGACGCCATTCTCAGTGCAGCCGAGAGCGGGGCGAGGCACGCATTCAGGGCCGCTCCACGCGACGCTGCCGCGCACCGCCGTGGCGTGGCGTGGCGCGCCGTCGCCCTCTTGGAAAGAAAGTGGGTTGCTCCACTGAGTGGTCTGGGCACCGCGGGGCACCACAATTAATATTGTTATTATTCAGTGGGAGGGGTTAAACAAACACCCGTAAACAGCCTGCGGACAGACTATGGTGGAAATGGGGGTGGTTTCGACGGGGACGGGATTGCAGCCTTGGGCGCTGTTCAATTATTGATTCCAAGGTTGGCGGGGCCGGGCGCCGGGCCGCGTGGGTCGACCTTGGGGCACCCCGCCGCAACGCAACGCGGTGCTGACCGCGGGTGACCCCAGGCCACACTCTCCACTGCTGTTTTATTTGTGGCTCGGAATTTATTCCGAGGGGGAGAGTTTTGGCTCTCAGCGTTTGTTTTTTTTTCCAAGACTTTTCTTTTGTGACTGGTCTGACTGTTATCTCTTTTCCCCTTACAGTGTGTGGCGAGGCGGCGGCCCTGGAGCTGATCCTGGGTGGCGGTGCTCGTGCCTCCACGCCCGACCTGCATGGCTGGCTACCCACTGCCACTACGCGGCGCTGCTGTGCGGACCGCAGGGCGCCGACCTGGGGCTGGGCGCCGTGCTGGACAGGGGCGCGGGGCTGGCCGTGCTCAGGGCGCTGCTCGCCGCCGGGGCTCCCGTCCGGCGTGCACGACCAGGACGGCAGGCAGCCCATCTTGTGGGCCGCCAGTGCAGGTGAGCATACGCCCCGCGGACGCCCGCAGCCTGCAATGCGCGAGGTAGGCAGCCCGCCGCGGCGGGCGTGTGGAGCGGGCTTGCCTATCCCCGTCTGGCGGGCGCTCTGCCGCGCGGGCCACGCGGGGACGGACCACGACGTGCCCTACTTCGCCCGTCGGGCCGGATGCCGACGCCGACGCCGTGTGGCGACGGAGTCCGGCAAGTCGGGGTTACGACCGGGGCGCTCGGCGCGTGGCCCTGACCACCGGAACAGGGCACCGTCTAGGCGCCGCGGCCAGCCTGGGCCGGCCAGCACCCCCAGAGGTGGCGGATGGCGATTAGGCCTTGGGGGCCACCGAAAAAGGTTGGGAGAGGGAAAGGGGGAGAGGGAGGGTGGAGGGGGAAGGGGAAAGGGGAAGGGGGATTCGTTGATTCACGCCGTTGCGTTGGCGGCGAGTCGCCACGCCCCCGTAAAGCCCGCTACGCTTTCACTCAAGGTTGTGACTCACGGGAGTTCCGACCTGCCGGGCGGGGAGTGCCTTGGCGTGTGCCCCACTCCTGCTTGAGTGTGTTGGAGTGGGCACGCCAACCGAGGTCGCAGCACTGAGTACGCAAACAAGGCTGCATTTGCAAGGCATTCGCTCCCTCCCCTCCCCCGTGAGGCGAACCATCGGAGCGCCCGTCTCGTCGAGCCTGGCAGAGAAAACAAATAATTGCTGACATAGATGCATACCGTAAGCATCAGTTACATTTACGAAAAAAATAACATTTAAAAAAAAACGTGGTGCAATGTAATGAAATCATGAAACGTAGTACGCATAAAAGTGGCGTGCATGCTTCGTGGCGGGCGGCGATTCAACAGCGCCAGCCTACTTTTCAAGCAGTGCTGGGCTGGGCCGGCCCCACTCCAAAAGGCAGTACCTCGCCGTCTTGCCCGTGGTCAGTCTCGCTCGGTCAGATTTGCAGAGTATCGATTGGTCGGACATGCTGGTGGGGCCCATGCTGGCGAGGGCCTGGCTGGCGAGGCCCCCCGCTGTGAGGCAGTCCTTGACACACTCCCTTATCGCCTGCATGGGGCTCGTCGGGCCAGGCCCGCCGCCCTCGGCCCGCCGTCACGCCACGGCGTCATCGGGTCGACGCCTTCCTCGGGGGAGATAAAGCTGATTGCGGTTCGGACCGGCCATCATTTCCATCATTTTCATTTCACTCGCCCGTTTTTATGGGGCGGCGGGCGAATGACGCCACAATGCTCAGCGGACATCAGGCGCAAACAGCAGTTCTAGTAAACACAAACAACTCCTCAGCAGTCCGCAAATCAAGCACCTAGTAGTACAAAAAGATTGCCTTAAACCACGAAGAACCACCAGCTTGATTCTCACTCTTTTTGAGAACAGTCGGGTCTATTTGAGGACTGCCGCGCTGGAAAGAGCCCCATCCCCTTTTCCCCTTCTGCGGCTTGCGGTCACCACCCGTCACGCGGTACCCCAATTTCCGGCGGCGGGTTTCGTTTCTTTACCCGTTCGACTCGTTTCCTGTCCACTCGCCGTGTGCGGGTTGCCCTATATTGATTATTTACCAGTCGTCCGCTGCTGCTCCTACCGTACCGACATCTCTGAATGAGTCAAGACGCTCCACTTCTCCACCCCTCCCGGCGTTCAAGTCTCCCTTGCGGTGGCACGCCACGACACGCGACCAGTGCACAGGATATTGCCATCAGAAGCACAAGGGCTTTGCTGTATAAAAATGCCCGAAGGCATGATTTGAAGGATAAATATCAGAAGTCGTTTGTGTTTGCCTTTTGTGAGCGCAGCGGTCAGCGGCAGGTTTTAACCGGCCTCGTTCTATTTCTAGGTTCGGCGGACGCCATCCTGGCGCTGGTCAACGCGGGTGCCAATGTGGAAGCCGACGACAAGGATGGGCTCACTGGTAAGCCCCGTCCCTGTCAGACAGTGTAGATGCAGCCTGCATTTTTCAGCGTACTGAATAGTTGTCCTCGTTGTTTCCCTAGCGCTGCACTGCGCTGCGAGCCGCGGACACACGGACTGCGTGGAGACGCTGGTGGGGCTGTGCGGCGCCGACGTGGACGTGATCGACTCCAACGGCTGCACGGCGCTGTTCTACGCCGTGACGCTGGGTCACGCGGACTGCACGCGGGTGCTGCTGGCGCACGGCGCGGAGCCCAACCGCCAGGACCGCAAGGGCAGAACGTGAGTGGCGCTGGAGGGCAATGTAAGAGGCTGCAGGGCCTTCGTGACGCGCCCATTGTGCCGGCAGCGCGAGCCACTGCGGCGCGGCCAAGGGGCAGCTGGAGACGCTGCGCATCCTTGCGGCCCACGGCGCCAACCTGTGGCTGCGCAACGTCCGCGGGGACTTCCCTCTGCACGACGCCGTGCAGTCGGGGCGCCGCGACCTGGTGCTGTGGCTGCTGCAGCAGCGCGCCGACGCCGTCAACGCGCCCAACAACGACGGCCGCTGCCCGCTGCACATCGCCGCGCTGCACAACAACGTCGAGATGTGCAAGGTCGGGCCCGGACCGCGGTTGCTGGGAGTAGCCACCTGCTGCGGGTGTTTGAGCCCGGGATCGCGTTGGCCGTTTGCAGGTGCTGCTGGACTGCCACGCGCTGCTCAGCCCCGTCATGCGCTCGCCGAGGCAGCAGCTGCTGACGCCCTTGGACGCGGCACTGCACCGCGGCAACCGCGGCGTGGCCAAGTACTTGCAGCTGCACGGCGGCGTCCCCGCCAACAGGCTGACGGAGCGCACTGCGCAGCTGCGCGGCGGGCAGGGCCAAGGAAGCGATCGGTGAGCTGTGGCAGTGGGGGTGAAGGGAGAGTCCAATTCTAAGCAAAAGAACATCTGGCTCGGAAGTACCTTTTTCCGGGCCTCATTTTTGTGAGAGCTCACGCTCATTTTGTTTTCTAGACTGACAATATCCGAACCCACTGGCCTCAACTCCCCCGACGTGACGGCCCAGGCGGCGCGGAACAGGTCGGTGGGCAACAGCCCCGCCAGCTTCTTGCCGGCCGCCACCGAGACAAGGACGTTCCAGGTGAGCACGACCCCGCGCCCGCGCCGCCGCGGTGTATCGACCTTTTGCAGGGCTCTCTTGGGCGCGGGGCATCGACGCGCTTCCTCGGTTAGTGGGTGCCGACTGTGCGACTGTGCCGCAGGTGCGGCTCAACGACGACGTGGCCATCCGACACGTGGAGCACATCGACGTGAACGGCGGCGTGGTGCTGTGCCGGCACGCGGGCCAGGGAGACGCCTCCAGCGACGAGGACCGGCAGCACCACGACCTCCACGGCCACCACGCGCCCAGGGCGTCGGGGAGCGGCAGGGGGCGGCGGAAAAAGAGCCGAAAGCACGACAGAGGCGGGCAAGTACAGTGTACTACACAGCGGCAAACCGCTCACGCTTGTCTTGAGCAAAGTAATCCGGGATATGTTAGTAAAGCGCTCGTCGATGGGATTGTTCATGTATTTTGATGTTGGTTCACTGTATGATGTTTTGCTGTACGTGAGTACCTCTCATAGTTAAGTGTTCTGTGTTTTAAGTGGGACTTTTTAGTCCTGTTAGAGGGGTCACAATAAACAAATTCTATTCTTTTCTATTATTTGTCTATTCTCAACCCGCATCCTTCTGCAGCAGCAGCGATATCCTGCGCTGGCGGGAGAGGGAGAAGGAGGACAAGCGCCGTTCTCTGTCGGGGGACTCCCGCCGCGTGCCCTTGGCCGCGTCCAGGTCGCCGTCGGAGGACTCGGAGGACTCGGACAGCGGCAGGGCGGTACGGGACCGCCGCACCAGCGGCAGGGCCAGGAGCAGGGCGGCCAGCGAGGACGACGGCGTGCGGAGGGCCAGGTGAGTTTGCCTGCGTGGCCGGCGGCGGGCCGCGGCGCACAGACACTTCGGCCTGACGCTGACTGGCAGATGTGCAGGGAGGGAGGCGCAATGAGGGGGAGGGAGGGGGCTGTATGTAGGTTAGGGCGAGGCGTGCTGCTCGCGGAGCTCCAGGCCACGCCGCCGCTGGCGCTGGGTCGATCAGATGAGGAAACCCATGCAAGAGCAGCGCAGCGCATCACGTCCCGCTACCCCGCTGCGTCCAGGTTCAGCGAGTCCGGGCGCCACGCCGTCGACGGCGACCAGGGGCACAGGAAGCGCCGCAACAAGGAGGACGTGCCGGAGGACGCCGTCAGAGAGGGAGGAACGGCCAACAGGAAGGCCGATTCCGCCCCCAAGAAGCGCGTCACCTACAAGGCCGTGGCCAGGACGTCCACCTCTGAGCTGGACGGCAGTGATGACAGCGACCACGAACGAAGCAGGTACGCACGCTGTGATCATCGCGCCGTGATTTCTTTAAGCTATAGCGTATTTTGGTTGTAACTACTGTGCGGCTCTCCCGCTTCTTGCCGCTCCAGATCACGGTCCAAGTCGAGCCGCGACCGGCACCATGAGCACAAGGACGGCGTCAGCATCACCGCGGCCAGCAGCGAGAAGCCGGCAGCGCCTCCCGCCGGCAAAGCGGCCAAGACGGAGAGCAGGGCTAGGAAGCATGCTGCCAGCGACATGGCGGACGCGGCGGACACCAGGGCGGCATCCTCCGTGACAGTGACGCTACGGACAGAGCACGTTCAGCATTCACAGGAGCACGGCAGCAACGCGGAGCACGTCCATCATACGCAGGAACACGATAGAGGGAACCCCGGACCACAGGACGGCGAGCTCGAGTCGCCGGAGGAGCAGGAAGGAGAGGGAGGCCGGCCAAGGACCACCATGGTGACCGCCATGGTGCACCAGGAGGACGGCGGTCCCGAGGTACACTCTTTCTCGGTGATAAATTTTAATGGCATGATGGAACGCCAAGATAATTGGTCTATCTGTCAGGTGAAACGCGTGCAGGTTCCGCTGCAGCAGGCAGAGCCGCTTCCGCCGCGCGAGGGCGCCGACGAGGAGGCAGCGCCGGCGACATCGGACAGCGGGAAGGCCTCGTCTGAGGACAAGTCCAAGAGCGACGAGGTTGAGGCCAGCGAGAACAGCGTGACAGCGTCTTCCGAAAACAGTCCTCGCCAATTTCAGGACGGCCACGAGGGCACCGACCATGAGCAGAGCCAGCAGGAAGACCACCTCGGCCGATCAACGGATCCTTCACAGTTAGCCGATGCGTCGGGGCTTGCTGAAAAAGGGGAGTCGGTGCCTAGTGATGGGGTGCACCCGGCAGCCGACTCCAGCAAGGCGGACTCGAAGGCGGCGGCGCCGACCAGCAAGCGCAAGGTGCCGCAAAGCACGGCCTCGGACGTCACGACGCGCAGCAAGGAGCGTCGCGGGCGCGGTGGGACCAGGACGTCGTCAAAGGTACGGTGGTTTGTTCCTTTCGGTTGCTTCTGGCGGGGAGTTTGAAATACAGAGCTTTGTCAGGGGTATGTGCAGTGCAGTTCGTTATCTGGCAGGGTTCCGCGTTCCAGGAGGGGCCGAGGGACAGCAGCAAAGACGACAAAGGCAGTCGAGACCGCGGCCGAAGTCGAGGACGGGGTGCTGCAGGTCGCGGCGCCACGGCCGGGAGACGCACGGCCCCGAGCCACCACGGACGCGTCCAGGACCATGACGTGGATACCGGCGGCGCGGACGTTAGCGGAGTGGTGAATGGCGACGACGTGGAGACGGTAATGGGAGCGGATGCGGCAAGCCTGCGACTCAAGGGGGATGACGAGGATGCGGAGGCTGAAGAGGACGAAGAGGAGGCCGGGTCGGAGCCGTCGACAGGCAGGAGTCGCAACAACGAGCAGCTCGTGGACTCGGGCCTGGAACCGTCGCCGCGCAGGGAGAAGCCCTCCGCAGACGCGGCCTCCGCTGACAGCAGCCCGACGCGGGGCGACGGCCGCGTGCCTAGGATATGCCGGCGGCGAAGGGATAGGCCGGGGTCGGCCGGCGACACGGAGGAGGTGTCCGTCACGCGGGCGGTGCAGCTCAGCATGCGCAAGTGAGTGCGGTGCCGCCCCACTCTCGGGCAGTCCGTGCACCGCCAAACCCACCATGTCACTAACCGCGGTTCCCCCCGCAGGTACCACCTGGAGCGGCGCATCTTCCACGAGCTGCTGGAGCTCAAGCGGCTGCAGATACGCGCGGGCCGCGCCAACGAGCAGGTTCTCGTGAAGCGGCTCGTGGACGACTACCGGCGCGCCGGCATGGGCGTGGGGCTCACGCCCTTCGCAGGCACCTACACCTTCCGCAGCTTCGAGAAGTACCTCTACGGTAAGGCCTCAGGATCGGGGTAAGGCCACTCTTATAATTGTGACTAATGGCTGACACTGTGCCACCGTGCTTGTGCCCTTCCAGACCAACTCCGCGCGCTACAGAGCGACAACAGGCGCGTCATCCCCCGCCTGCAGTCCACCGACGACCTGGAGAAGCTGACGGCCGCGCTGCGGAGGACGCGGCCACCCCAGAGCCTGAGCCACAGCCACGACAACCCCCTGCAGTGCACGTCGTCCACGCACCGCTGCCACCACGCCGTGCACGCCTACAGCGGCGTCCCCTGCGCCGCCTACAGTCAGTATACCGCAGGGCTGGGTCAGCGATACCCCACGCGCAACCCTTCCCTCGCGAGGGGCACTGGGAGGACGGAGTAGAGACACCCTGCCTCAGGTGTCGGGTAGGGCGAGGGGTTGTCGCTGATAAAGAGCTAAAACATGGAAATGCTCCGTTTCGAGACAACCTTCCCGGCCACGCAAGCCACGCGAATTCGAGGGTGTTGCGTGCAGACAGCGTCTGTCTAGCTTATCGTGTGTTATTTAAACCCCAATGCTTCTCTGGAACTGCGCTAGGGGTACAAGTCAGGACGCCCTGCGGTTGGCCTGCCTGGCGCACAGAGCCGCCGAGTGGAAACCGCCACGCGTCCTGTCTGGTGAACCCAGCACTGCTCCCGCTCACCCTGCGATGAGTTAATCCATTCCGTTCTCCAGTCCCCAAGCTGTCGCACCACTACATGCCCAAGGACGGGCTGTACTCGGGCTTCCTGCCGCACATCGAGGGGGCGTCGGCGCGGCCCTCGCGCACGGCCCCCGTCACGCTGGAGCTGAGCCACGGCCCGGACAAGCAGGTCATCTCGCTGCCCACCGAGCACCTGGCCAAGAACAAGCGGTACTACGTCACCTTCACCATCAAGGGCGGGCCGCAGGGCTCGGCCTCCACCGCGGCCCCCACGACGGCCGCCACCACGGCCGCCACCACGGCCGCCACCACGCCGCAGCCCCCGAGCTCCGAGACGCAGGACGGGGCGCCATCCGTCTCCGGGCAGGGCCCAGGACCACCGCGGCACAACAAGAGCTTCTAGCTAATCGGCCGGGGGCCGCACTAGACCCGTGCGACCAGGGCACGGCGGGGGGCGGAGAGGGAACGCCTCACGGACTGACGGGAACGCCTTGAGGGAACGCCCTACATGAACGCCCCGGTGATACGACAACACTTCGGTGACGACAAAGTTGACAGTCGACTCGGTGACCGCGGTCGCAAGCCCCACGTCCTCGACCGTTTTTTACCAAAGTAGTCGCATGCTGGTAGTTGTGTCTCTTGTAGTGGACGCTAACCCAGAGACTCAGAGAGTAGTCCCCGTGTTCTAGTCCTTTGTGTAGATAGGCCTAGCCGCTCCTTCGCTGTGCCAGCCGGCCGGAAACAGAGTAGGGTTGGCAATGTAGACGGGACGATGAAGAGTCTACGTTGTATTGTACTGGAGGTTAATTGAGCTGTTGTAAATACTGCAGTGTAAATAGGACTCGCGACTTGTTCAGAAATGCCGTCAAGTGTCTTCCTCTTGTCGAAGTGTACGCACAAAAGAGAACTTTTCTGCTCGCCGTTATTTTTGCCTCTAAATCGAGGAGTACTTAAGTGCTCGGGAACTGGGAACACTATTTTTACACTGTAAAAAAAGAAACACCCATTCTAATTGTGTATATTCTTGCATATGTACTGCTTAACAATGACCAGGTCATTACTATTGTATAATTCAAAAGGAACCGTTCCTGTGACGTGCTCCGTTCGTGCGAAATAAACGACCAGTTTGCATGCTGAGCTGTGCAGTGCATTCCTTGGACCCCTCACTTTGCATACCGAGAAGATAGCGAGTGGGCGTGGCGGGTTGGAGAGGAAGGGGGGGAGAAAATCCATCCTCAGCCGTGTCCGCGGCCGCGGTGCATTCCTTCTGACCTGCCCTTTGGCTCTGAGTGTAACGGGGTCGATCTTCTAACTCAGTACTGTCGTCAATCCTGGAAGACGATAAGGCAGGGTGGCACAGTCTTAGTCGTGCAGATGGTCGAGCTGACATTCCGTGGGGTGTTGCAATATGCATCCATCGGAGTGAATGCCTGGGTGCACCGGCTGACCGCAGGGACGAATGTCCCTGGCGGGGACACGGTATGCTTGCCTGTGGTCGCGAGCTGATTTCAATGTCGAACACATCATAGACAGCAAAAAGTCGATAATAAAAACAAAAACAAAAAATTCAGCCACAAACCGAACGTTAAGCTGTCACGCCACTGATGGTTGGTGTTCCACAATGTGTCCTCGCGTTCCAGGAAAACCCATTTTGTGACGGTTTTGGCCTGATGCCGGTAGGCAAACTATCGCACACGAGGAAGTGGTGCCACAATTCCAGCCTACCCTAGCCAGGCAACACATCGACGAGGAGGCACCCAGGCAGGCTGAGGCAGACAGGCCGTGCGATACCAGCGCGCCATGGTTGCCTGGCACTGACGTGTGCCTGAGGCCGTCGGGGGTGGCGGCGGCCGATGACCGACTCGGCCCGAGGAACACTCACCGACGAGACACGCCGGTAACGATGACAGCCCGATATCGGCAGGTCATCAGAGGTGTGTGCCAGGAGGCCATGTCCGAGGCCATGTCCTGTCGGCGGTAATGGGCGCAAGGCGAGGGGACATGTTTAATTTAGAGCCGCTGCGGCCGCGGGACGAAGAGGCCAGGTCGATGCAGGCCTCTTGGGACCCACCAATAGTCTCACTCGGACAGCCCTCCATCTCTCTCGCACTTCCCCGCGGAACACCCCGTGACTGCGAGAGAGACAGGAAGCACTGTTCGGAAACAGCCTGCCGCCCAAGGAGGAGCGTGCACTGACCACGCCGCCACGCCACCACGCCACCGCGAGGCGGACGGCACAGGTCGCACAGGCTGCCCGCTCGCCGGCCGCGGCAGACGGCAGACCAGACACACGGAAAGCGACGCCGCGGCCAGCACCGTGGCCAGCCCCGCGGCCAGCACACACATCGCCGTCCGCAGGCCGCGTCGGGCTCGGTCCGGCGGCGCGGCGTCATGGCGGGGAAGAACACCAAGACAACCTTCCGCAACCTCTCCGACGTGTTCCACCGGCCGGCCAAGGACTTCCTGCATGTTGCGCTGCGAGGGAAGCCCGTGCTCTGGTGAGCGTGTTTGTGTTCCCGGTTGACCGCAATGAACGGCCAAGGCGCCGCTGGAGAGGCAGCAAGGCCTTCTGTTGGTCCATGACCTCTTTCTTCGTGTCCCAAAATAATGTGGCCGAGGCGCGGCGATACTCGCTTCACGCACGCGGGGGATCTGGTGATTCATTTCTCACTTCCTGCCTCCAAGCAGAGTATGTTCTCCTTAGACCGAATCGAGCAGAGACTTCGTATTCATTCTATCAATGCCGAGGAGCAGGAGTTGCAAGGAGTTCTGCCCGCCAGCAAACAGCCCTGCCAGGCAGCCGTCGTGCTGGCCGCAGGGGGTACTTGATCGCGCGCCGATCCAGATAAGCCCTTGCACGGCGAGGGTGGCCCCGCGAGCCGCGAGCCCCTCCGGGTGGAGCGAGGCGAGCGAGGCGGAGCGGAGGGCCCTGCGTTCCATCAATAAACACGCAGTGGCGGCCCGACGAGCCCCAAAGCAGGGCACCGGGCGGGGCCCTCCCAGAACGACCGGCAGGCCGTGGCCGTGGACCTGGCTGGGGTCCGCGAGCGCGGTGACTTTCTGCTGGCCGGAAGCGCCTCGGTCGTACTGCGTACTCTTAATGTGCTGCGTGTACTTAGCCCCTGCGACTTTGAATAATGGCCAGTCCATCGATTCGCCTCGGGCCTCGGACATTCGGCTGCCGCGCTGCCGGCGATGACAGGCGCGCGCTGGACAAATGTCGCCGGCGGACGGACGCATTGAAAGCGAAGACAGTCTGTCGATTTGGGGGAGCAGCGCCGCGCGGCTATACAAGCGGCGACGCCCGGGCCACCCACTGCCCCGAGCCGAGGGGGGCGGCGCCGAACCCGGTCGTCGCTGGAGCCCCGCGGTGGGGGCGCCGCCGGGCCGAACCGCCGCCGCCAGTCGACTCGCAGCCGCGGGCGCCCTGCCAGGCACGCGACGAGGGAACGAGGGTCGCGGGGGTCGTCGCGGAGCTCGACGGACTGGTCGCGCACCGAGTGGGCCGTGAGCGCTGTGGGGAGGGGATTGATTGACAGCGCGGCCAGTGGTCACGCGCACGCAGCTAGCCCGCTAGCCAGTCACCTGTGGCCGCTCCGCCAGAGCACATCTATGGCCCCGACCGTCACCTGGGCTGGGGACCGCGCGAGGAGTCACCTGCGGGACGGGCTTGATGGAGAAATGGCTGACTGAGCGACGCCTTTGGCTGTTCGGCAACCACCTGCCGTTGCTGCCGCGGAGGTCAGTCGCGGACTGCTGTGTGGCCAGGGTTTGGTACTCACTAGCATCAGGCAAAGGGTGTGGTGTAGTAACTGTCAATATTGGTTGCTATTATTTTGCGGAAGGATTAGTAAAAATATTCGAATGTGCGTGTTCACAACCAGCTCGACTACGACTCATTGCCACACGCGCACCAGGGTGCTGGCCAATCGTGAGAATTACTTCCAAATACTTCTAGATTCCCGGCTGTGCAGAAGAGAGCTCGTTGGTTTCGAGGTTATTGTTGCCCCCGAGCGGCCACCGCACTGCGTTCCGAGAGGGCTGCGTGCCGGGGCTGGCCGGGGTTGCCCTCTCGGAAAATGACAACAACCTGTCGTCGGCAGTCCACATGCGCATGGCGAAGATCGTGGTCGCGTCTTGGCGGTCGCGCGGCGGCGGCAGGGGTGGGGCGGGGGCGGGGGGTGCAGCAGGAGCTGGGGTAGCGCCGAGGGGCAGGCAGCAGCAGCAGCAGGGGGAGCAGGCCGACGCCGTCTGCAGGTGAGGGGAGACTGGGCCGGCTGGGCCTCCACACTCGGATTCAGAGAAGAGTGTTCGGCGAGTCATTGCGACGTGCGCCAATCCGGCGGCACGCCACCGAACCGATAATCTTATTAAGCCGCTGTTTGGCTGGATGGCTGGCCGGTCAGGGTCGTCAATCATTCACTGTCACCCCATCGATCAGTTAGTGGCTGCGGCATGTCTCGGTGCATCCTCGGCCCGTGACGTCAGCGTGTCGTCATACCCCTCGACTCCTCCAATCGCCTCGTCAACAACTCAGTGCCCGACCCGCTGTGCAACACAATTTAATTTGAGCGTTTTGAGCGGTGTCGAACATGGTGTGCACAGAACCAGTGGTGGTCGGGGCGGGGCAGGGCTGCGCTGAGAATTGAACGCCTGCGGGTCGTGGGGTAGGCTGCACCGCCACGCTCAGGTGCCCGCGGGTTGCCTACCCGCCGATCGACAGGCTGAGGGAGAGGTCCGCCAAGTGCGCCGCCGTGCCCCGGATTTCTTTGATGGCCAGCGCCAAATGGACGGGGCCCCCCGCGCGGCCAAATGAAAGCAGGCGCCGCGTAGCGTGAGGTGCAGCTGCGGCGTCGGCTTCCCGAAAGCTCTCCGAAGGCCGCGAGCCGTCAGCGCCGAGGGCCGCGGAGACGCCGACGCCAATGGCCCGTGTTGTGTTCGGCTTGCGTTCCGGTTGACGGGAAAAGCGGAAAGGCCGGGTCGAACGAAGCCCCGCATTTCCGACCCCCTGCCACGTGCCTTGACGACGCCCTGCTTGACGTTGCCGCAGGCCGCGTGCCCCGGTCCGCACCATGGAGCGCTACGAGAAGCTGGCCAAGCTGGGCGAGGGCAGCTACGGCGTCGTCTTCAAGTGCCGCCACCGCGACACCGGCCAGACCGTCGCCATCAAGAAGTTCGTCGAGTCCGAGGAGGACCCCCTGATCCGCAAAATCGCGCTTCGTGAGATAAGACTGCTAAAGGTGAGGGGGTCGTCGACGACCTGGGGAGAGGGGGCGTGACGCGGGGGTGGGGGAGGCGCCCGGTCACCTCGGCGTGCACCTCGGCGTGCGGAGGGCTGTGCCCCGCTCCAGCCCCAAGGGGGAAGGGGGAGTGGGAGGGGAGCTAATGGCGGGGAGCATGGCGTCCACCGCGGTCTGCACTGGACGCCGCGCGGCGAGCCCCGGGCATGGCATGGGTCGATACCACTACTTGTGTGCGGTGCGCCCTGTGATGTGAGGGTGGGGGAAATATTAATAGGCACTACTCTGTCAACTGAAAACTGAAATAAATATGTCACCCCGTTCCAGAACCTCAAGCACCCGAACCTAGTGAACCTCCTGGAAGTGTTCCGACGGAAAAGAAAGCTGCACCTTGTGTTCGAGTTCTGCGACCACACCGTCCTGGACGAGCTCCAGAAATACCCCCAGGTGAGTTGGGTCGAGGTTGTTGCTTTGAGTGAGCACTTACGCGGTGCGCAGCGTGCGCAAGCGGTCGATGGCGGTGCGTATGACTGACGGTGCCCGACAGGGCTGCCCCGAGGACCTGACGCAGAGCCTGGTCTGGCAGACGCTGCAGGGCGTGGCCTACTGCCACCAGCACGGCTGCATTCACAGGGACGTCAAGCCCGAGAACATCCTGCTCACGGCAAACGGTGTCGTCAAGCTCTGCGACTTCGGCTTCGCACGCATGATGAGTGAGTCGCGCGCCGGTTACACCATATTATTTGAAAGTAAAAAGTAATGGCGTTAAAGTTTCTTTTTTTTTCAACAAAGTCATGGCGTGAATAATATTTTTCCAAGGCCCGGGCGAGAATTACACCGACTACGTGGCCACCCGATGGTACCGCGCTCCCGAGCTGCTGGTCGGCGACACCCAGTACGGTCCCCCCGTGGACGTGTGGGCCGTGGGTACGTGTGGCGCGGCAGGGTGGCAGGGCGGCAAGGCGGCTCGGCGGTCTGGTCGCAACGCCACTCCGTCGGACCACTTGGACTGGAAGGCAACGAGTGCTTCAAGAGGCGAGTCTGTCGCAGGTTGCGTGTTCGCCGAGCTGATCCGCGGGGAGGCCCTGTGGCCGGGCGCCTCCGACGTGGACCAGCTGTTCCTCATCCGCAAGAACCTGGGCGACCTGTCTCCGCGGCACATGCAGGTGTTCCGCGCCAACGAGTTCTTCAGGGGCGTCTCGCTGCCGCAGCCCGACTTCGTGGAGCCGCTGGAGAACCGCCTGCCCAAGCAGGCCGGCGCCATGGCCATCGACTTCCTCAAGGTCAGTGTCCGGGAGGAGCGCCACAGCCGCGGCCGGCCGACCGCCAAGGGGACGCTCGACTGTATCCGAACCCGCGACCGGGTGCACCACGCTGTTGCCTTCCTGTTCTGCAGCGCTGCGTGGACAAGGAGCCGGACCGGCGGTGGACGTGCGAGCGCCTGCTGCGGCACGTGTACTTCCACAACTTCCACTGCCCCCTGCCGGCCGAGGAGCTGCGGGAGTTCGAGAAGCTCAAGCTGTTGCGCGACCGGAGTCGGGTGAGTTCGGTGCGAAGGTTGGAAGTGCCCCGGCCCACGGTGTTCGGTCGCATCGACGCTGTGTCTTCTTTGACGCTTTCAGAACTCGAGCACGAGCACGGCCTCCACGATGCTGCCCCACCTGGCCAGCAGTACTCAAAGCAGCACGAGCGCCACCTCGCCAGAGCAGAGCAGCAGCCAGTCGCTTGCCCAGGGGGACCACCTGCCAGTCATCTGACCAATCGAAACGCACCCAACAGTGTCTGGCCTGGCACCAAACTAATTTAGAGCCTGTGATACAAGAGTCAGCGGTCCGTGGAGGATAGGTCAAAGAGCTGTATAGAAAATAAATATTTATTTTTATGGCGACATGTCAAAATACATAGCTGTTAAATTTAATGAGGTTGTGCATTGTTTAGTACAACATAATTGCACAACAGTATAAAGTATTACCTCAAGAATAGGATTTTATTTAGATTTATGACATTTATGGGAAAAAATTCTATTTATTTTGGTTTTTAATTTTTCCTTTACTTGACTAACCATTTATCTTGGTTGAGCAACCTGAACTTGAACTTCTACAAAAGCCAAACCACATTAACATATATTAGTGTAAAGTGCATAGAATACAGTGAATTTCTCATTTATGAACTAGTTTGAATATTGAACCCTACCCTCAATCTCATCAGCAAACTAAAGGAAGATCACCAATACCTGACTGCTCAAATAGCTTTTAATAGTGAAGTATCAACTTCTGGTGACAATGGCTCCAATATTTGATATTGCAATGCAACCGTCTAGAGCTATAGCAATCGCACTTTTTTTCGTGGAGCACACATCAACAACAACATCACACAGTCCAGAGAGAGATGGAGTGAATGGTGGAGTCTGAGCATGACTATGACAATTACTGAACATAGGTCCTGACTGATTCAAGGACACTATGGTCCATGAACCATTGAACCTTTTAACATCCACAGGTGTAATCAGTCCGCAATTACATTTACAAGTATCTACAATGCTGGTTATCTCATCAGACCCCTTCCAAGCATGACAGTACACTGAATCTACAGCTACGTTACCACTTGAACAATTCAATCCCGAACTCAACATAAGGCCTTCTTGCAGCCATTTGAGAACCGAATTTATTTGGAGCACTGAACACTTCTCTCTTGCACAAATTTTTTCTCTCTGCTGTTGCATCTACACAAGGAAACAAGTTTGAAAAATTACTTCAATTTCAGTTGTACAAACACAGACAGCAATAATTAAGAATGTTTACTTAACTTACCTTACATGATAAGAAGGAGCAGAGGTATACTTCAGTGCAGCCAGCACCTGGAAGTACCACTGCATCCTGAAGAACCTGATTTAAAGCAGCCAAAACCTGTTGAGCAACTGCCTGCAATAAATGGATCGTGGTTTAGTTTTGATGAGAGGAAAATTGTGAAGTTAAAAGATGATATCCCTGTTTGAAATAAAACAAACCTTCAACTCTCCTCCTTGTCCAAATGCTCTAGTAGTAAGTAGCAGAGAGCAAATTCCTGAATTAGATGGTCCTTCCAGCAATACATATTGTCCTTCAGTTTCTTCAAACTGTTGCACATTTTCCAAATGACCCTTCAGTTTTGACAATGATTCAATGAAAGATGTATTTAAGCTTGATATACATGTTGCTCCTAAAACAAAAATGTGTACACTACATAGTTATTTGCTGCCACAAACTTTATTAAATTACAGTATGTCATTCATATGTTCCCTATTTTTACCTGATATCTTTTCAAGAGAATTTGTCATTTGCTTCCCTAAACGTTGCAGGACAAGAACACCCTTCCGTTTGAGTTTTAACAATAAATTAGGGTGAACCACTTTTTGACAAGCAATTATGCGAATTCCAGAAGAAACAGCTTTGTCTATAAAAATTTCGGCTGCTTCGAGGTGAGCTTTTCCTTTGTCCACAAATTCTACTCCTGGTATTTTCTGTAAGAAGAAAATGAATATTATAATTATCATCACTACTCCTCTTGCAGTCAAGAAAATATTCTTGTAAATGAAGGGAATTCTCATCCTTGTTACCTTTTCATTACAATCGACTCTGTCTGTCAGCATAACAGAAAATAGGAGTATGGACACTGAACGCCAGGGTCCACCTGACAAAACAACTTGCTCTCCATCCGTGCATGGGTACAAGACGCCCGGCAGAAGGCACTGATGGTTGCACTTATCATTGATGCTCAACAGCTTCAAATTGGAAAAAATATATATAATGGAAAAGGAGAACAGAAAAGAATAGGCACTGCAAGAAAGGATATCTTTCAAAGGGACTCACCACATTTCCAACATTTGCCTCTGCGTGTAAGAAGGATCGAACAAGAAGAGTTACTTGTTTATTGGCTAGTGCAACAGACTCTAGGTCTTTGCCTTCAAATACACTGCACTTAGAAAATAATATTGACTTTGCTAAAGATATAAAGGGTTGAACAGAATCTAAATTTACTTTGAGTCTGAGCTCAGCTGAATTTTGTAATTCAGACTGAAGATAGGACCCTAAAGTTGCCAAAATAGAACAGGATGCAGGCACAGGAAATGAGCTGTCAACGAAGTAGATCATAAGTTTACTAAGGAGAATACCACAGTACAGTCCGTTATCTCTGTACCTACAACAATAAAAAGGGGGAAAAAAACAAGGATTAGGTGTGTAAATGGTCTAAATATTTACCAAGTCTAAGGCTTCTTTCATTCACCATAGAACATTAGGTATGTTGACTCACCTATCTATTTGAGACTTAATACATTGCAATGCAAATTGAAGAATGGGACTTCCAATGGGTAGGTTTGATAACAGTCGACAAGATGAGGAGGTCAAGGTGAAAGAATCAACAGGGGACACCAGTAAACACAAGTGACCCTGAGGTCCAGTTAATGCAGCAAGTAGTTTGCAGAAGCCATCAAGAGCTGGTTTTAGATTAGAAGAGTCGATGAGAACGAACGCCATAATATTTCACTAGATG
Source organism: Stenchaetothrips biformis (assembly GCA_030522485.1). NCBI lineage: Eukaryota > Metazoa > Arthropoda > Insecta > Thysanoptera > Thripidae > Stenchaetothrips > Stenchaetothrips biformis. Next base: position 23,120,272 of record CM060086.1, on the reverse strand, counting down.
TATAGCTGCAATAAGAGAAGAACGCTTGGTAATGACACTAATCAAATACAAGACACATGTGCATAAAGTTTAGTGCCACATACCTTACTTAATTAATTTAACTTAAAACTACTAATTAAATGCTCAACTACTTCTTCCCATCTTCTTTATTATCTTTACTTTCAGAGTTAGATTTTCTTCCGAAAAATACCTGTGCAATAAAGACTGTTATTGTAACGAAGAAACGTGCAGTAAACATTTAAAAAATGAAAGAAAAAAATTATAAGACCTTTCTAAACTTTTCAATTGATAAGGTAGCAGGTTCTCCTCCGCCATTGACTACAGGGCTATATTGCAGCCTCTGCCAACCATAATGAAGTGCAATTAAATAACCTCCAAATAGAACCGGGATAGCCAAGGAACTGGCGATCCTGGAAACAAAATCAAAAATATGTTCAAGACAGTTATATTTAACGGCTGTTATGGCAGTCCCGAGAGCGAATGTGCTGATTCGACTGCACCAAAACCATTTTTACAGGATTATAGGACAACAAAATAAATAAAATTTACCTGCGGAGTGGCGAAGTCATGACCAAACGAGTCGTCTGCCTTGCACTATGCTTCGGCATTGCCAAATGTACACAACAAAATGAATCCTGATTCAAGCGTGAATAAAGTTTGGTAAATCAATAGATAAATACCCACAAATACTAAAAGTAGACTAATTAAAACTTGAGTTCCATCATTAGGACATAAGGAGTCGGTTATAAGAAAGTTAATGTGATCACAAAATTAGTTTCTTGATAAGATATGTTGCCAGTTTTGTGGCACCCGCTTTGTTTTGGTCGTTGTCGAGGCCGAGGAGGTTACCGTTCTCGGGTGACGGGAGTGACGGATTCATTTGACGCGCTTTAAATTTCATTTCTCATGATGGGTAGAAAATGCTGTCTCTTAACAATTTAAACAAGTGATGCGCGCCTTAATATTAAATCTTGTTGTGTGGTGAGAACCGACAACAGATCAGAAAAAACTATAACCTCGAAAGCACGCGGCAAAGAGCCGCCTTGAACATTTTGTTGGTGTCATTTAAAAGGTTAGTAATCGAAACATAGTTAATTGTTTGAAAAGTGCCATCTTCTGTTTATGCCCAGCATTGTCTTCATTTTCTAGCTATAAATTATGGGAGTTGCCCTCACGGAGTATGACCAGTGTAGCGACTCCAAAGAGCCAGCCGAATTCGATAAGTTTCGCCACTTTTTCTTGGCATCGGAGTGGAATGCTATGTCTTTGTATGATAGGTGGAGCTTCGTAAAAATCAGGAAAGACCTGAAACGAATGAAGAGAGCAGGTAAAGCTTTTACCTTTGGTGCAACAAATGTGCAGTGCAGAAGTGGTGAAAAAAGGGAGGGTTGTGGGGAATGAGGAGGGTTCTGCAATGGTTTCAACCACGCATCCCTCCACTGTGCAGTGTGAGCATGTGATTAACCTAGTTTTCGTTTCTGCTGTTTCTGCAGGTTTGTCGCTGCAGCTGCTAAGCCGGTTCATTCTGAGGTTGGAGTTTCCGCAATGGATGGACCAGTGGAATTCAGCTCCTGGGCTGGATGAGGAGTGGAATTCCGAGTCTTTTTCTGCTTGACAATATTGAGATAAAAGACTCGTTTGATCAGGCTGCTGACTTCGTCTGTGAGGAGGTGAGGTGTCTATACCCCGCGTTGTGCTGAAACCCAGGGTTCTGGAGTTGTGACAAAGAGGCTTTGAAATCCCCCCCCCCTTTTCCCCCCTTCTTTTATCTTGCTCCCTCTCCTGTTTCAGAGGGCAGTGTCAGCCCCTGCAATGCCCTTGGATAATTTTGCTGCCTCGTCACCTATCAAGTAATGAAAAATAAATCAAAATTTAAGTGAACTATTCTTGTGGCTGCTTGAACATTTAATTTTTTTTCGCAGGACGAGAGGTAGGACTGCACATGCACCACCTGCAGACTTAGAGCAGACAGTATCTGTCCCAGATGCACTTCACCCAGGCACACACGACATTCAAACTTCATTCAATGATTCTCTGGATGTATCGATTGAACACGGTGAGAAATTTTTGACCTTATATCCCTACTTGAAGCACAACTTCAACTTGGTTTTTCTTTCTTTCGCAGACTGCGAGGGCTGTGACGGCGAGTGGAGGGGTCTGGAGGGCTGCCCGCTGCACGGCCCGCTGCAGATAGTCCTCGACACCGAGGTGAGTGGCGCGCGTGGACCGAGGCGAGCGAAGCTAGCACCACGCAGAGGGACTGACGGCGGTGCTTCCCTTGCAGGTGCCGCTGGGCGAGCCGGACCGCGCACTGCGCACGCTGCCGCCCCAGCTGGCCGTGCTGCGCAGCAAGATCCCCGGCGCGGGGCTGGGCGTGTGCAGCGCGGAGGACGTGCCGGCCATGGTGCGCTTTGGGCCGTACGAGGGCGAGGTGACGGCCAGGGACCGGCAGTCGGGCTACGCCTGGAACATCCTGGTGCCCGACGGCCCGGACCACTTCCTCGACGGCGAAGACGTGACCAAGTCCAACTGGATGCGGTACGTCAACTGCGCGCGGAACATCGCGGAGCAGAACCTGCACGCGTACCAGCACGCCGGCCGCGTGTACTACCGCACCGTGCGCCCCGTGCCGGCGCACACCGAGCTGCTGGTGTGGTACGGGGACTCGTACGCCCAGGACCTCGGCATCGACTCGGCCAGACGGCACCCGCCTGGTTGGATCCTTGGTGCCGACAGCCACTGCGATGGCTCTGCAGATGCAACCTTTCGCACTGGCGGCTTCCACGAGGGCTCTGGGGATGCAAGCCCGGGTACGGACGGCCACTGCGGGAGAGTCGCGGAAGCGAACCCGGGTTCTGACGGCGAGATCTCCCGGCCGCTGAAGAGGCGCCGCTCGCCGTGCGTCTCGCTGCCTCCATCGCCGCCTGGGCTGGCCCTGAAACAGGCCAAGTCCACGTCGTCGCAGCTGCTGTGCTCCGCCAAGGCGGCGGCCCTGCCGAAGCAGCTACGCTCGGGGCGCGTCTCGGTGCCCACCCAGCGGCTGCAGGTCGGCCACAACAAGACGCCCCGCTGCGGGACGTGTAGCGCGGCCTTCCGCAGCGCGGAGGCCCTGCGCGCCCACGAGCGCCGCCACCCCACCCTCTGCCGCGTCTCCGGGCCCCACTTGGAGGACGGCGCCGCGTTCCAGCGCCACCTGCGAGTGCATCCCGACGCCGCCGAGTTCAAGTGTGAAGACTGCGGCACGCCCTTCAACTCGCAGGAGCGCCTTCGGAATCACCGGTGCAGGCACCCACGCCTCAAGCAGCACCACGGCTCACTGTCTGAAACCTTCGACGCCCAGAAGGAGCACGAGCTGAGTCAGGACGGCGCTTTGGGCGGCGACGCGAGCCGTCCGACGGGCACACCGTGCAGTACACCTTGCGGCGCCCAGCTCGAGCACGGCGACGCACCCCAGCGGCACAGAGGGGAGCAGCCTGGCGTCGCGGAGTCCAAGTGTAACGATGGCGTCGACGCGGATGAAAGTCTGTCTGAGGGGGCTGATCTGGGTGAGGACCACAGGGCGTCCGAGTGCGGGGAAGGCCCTGCGGATGAGCCGACCGATGAGGACGACGACCAGGAACCGCACCGCTGCTTGAGGTGCACGGCGCACTTCGTGCACATCGAGGACCTGCGCACGCACCTCTCCTCTCACAGACGCGTGCTCGCCGAGAAGAAGCAGAAGAGGGATAGGAGGAAGGGGAAAAAGGATAAGAAGAATAAGAGGAAGAAAGAGGAGGACGGGAAGGAAAGGAAGAGAACCGAGGACAGGGAGGAGTGGTGGAAAAGGATGGAGGATGAGATAGAGAGTGCGGAGAAAAAGATGGAGAGGGAGGAGAAGGACAGAGAGAGGAAGGCAAAGGGCCACTGGCGGCCTGTGGCCTGCAACAGGTGCGACGAGTCCACGGTGACCTTTGCCACGAGAGAGGCCTTCTTGAAGCACATCCTTCAGGCACATTACTGGTTCACAGAAGAGATCAGGAAGAAGGAGAGGAAGAGAAGGGATGAGGAGAAAAATAAAAAGGATAGGGAAAAGAACAGGAAAGAAATAAAGATTTTGAAGGAGAAGGCAACAAAGAAGGGAAGGGAGAGGAAGAAGAAGAAGGTGAAGAAGAAGAAAAAGGGCGAAAGGGGCTGCTGGCGGCCTGTGGCCTGCAACAGGTGTGGTGAGGACACAGAGACCTTCGCGACTAGGAAAGCCTTTTTAAAGCACATTCTTCAGGCGCATACTGGTCAGTAGATTCATTGTGATTTGTCGTGCCTCTAGTTGTTTCACTTGGTTTACTTATTATGTGTACATATGGAAAATCATGTTTCTTTGGGAAAAAAAACAACAAAAAAACATTATCTATTATTTTACTTTTTAATTAACTAATTCAACTTTTGAAGGACCATCAGATAGGGTTCTTCTGCTGTGTTGTGTGCGTGTGTGTGTAGGGGGGGTTCACTTTTTGTTGTTCAAAGAAAGGAAAGTCAAGATGTTGATAAGTATGGGAGAAAACGTTGCTCTGCAAATACATTTTTCTGTTAAAATGCCTCCTAAGTTTTGTCCATGATTCCATCGAATCTACCCATTTTTTTCACATAAAAGCAGACATTATCGCTGGAAGAAAGGCTGTTGGTCGGCGCTCCCGAGAGGGGCCCTGGGGAGGGGAGGGAGTACGGAACGAAACGTACGCCGGCCTTGGACGGCCTTGCATGGAATGTGCAGTGCGCAGTCCGGGAGGTAACAGAGGGGGAGGGGGGCGGATGCGGAGTCTGCGTGGAGCACGCGCTGCAGACTCCAGCCGAGCGTGCTGCTGGAAGTCGACTGGAAGACGCACTGCTTGGCTGCACCCGGCCGCACCGCCGTGCCGCCGCGCCCACGAGTAGGCTACCCATCTGCGCCGCCGGGAAAGATTGAAGGAGGGATGGTTGCGCCACGGCCCGGCTTGCAGTGCCTGCTGCTGCCTGGCCGGCCAGGGCACGGAGTGCGTGAGGCTGGGCCGCGTCCAGGCCGAGCCGTTCAGGCCGCATTGAAAACTATAAACCTCGGCGCCTCGGCCAAAATACGCTCTTCGACAGTCCGTCCGCGGCGCATGCTGCCAGCCAAGCCCGGGGGCAAGCTTGTTCGAACAATGACCGGCTCACCCTGGAGCCTAAGTGGCGATACAGCTCAGCAGTGGCACTAAAAGGAATCACAATGGACACGCGGCAGCCCGTTCCTGTGCAGGCATGGGCAGGAAAGTAAAGTACCGCGGTACCAGCACCGCGGTACTTTTTTGGGTAAAGTATCGGCACCGCAGTGCTGATGACGCGAAAGGGACCGGTAAAGTACCGCGGTACCGATTTGCGAGTAAAGTAACGAAAAGTACCGTCGGTCCTGTCAGCGGGCGCGCAGCCGCGCACTATTACGGATTGAGCGACACGACTATATTACGCAAGTGCATGCCCCGTCGGGTACCACGGACTCCATGCGCTGCAAACCGCTGTACAGCAGCGCATCCAACAAAAGAACTTGGAGGAAAAAAAAGAAAAAAAAATGGGGGCCCTTCTCCCACCTCCCCACACAGTAGGGAGGACCGCCTGCAACTTCGGTGGATCGGGGGAACCGGTGCATTCCAGGCGGCGACCCCAGGGGTTCTCATCTGATGTGGGCCGGGTGAAGGGCGGGGGTTGAGAGCCTTTGGTTTTCGCGGGGTGGTCAGTGGTACCCACAGTGGTACCCCCGCTGTCCGGCGCTCTCTACCGAACATGCAGTGTGAAGGGCCAGCTTCAAAGGACTTATCAACTCCAAACCGACGAATCAGAATGGACCCACTCGCGACCAATTGCGAGTGGCTGGAACGACCGGGGATCGAACCAGTGCCGAGGCCAATCCGCCGAAGCGGACTGCTTTTTAGACACCCAAGCATAGTGGACGACAAATGATCCAGACCACTACGCTATCACGACTGCACGTCTGCCGAGTGTCGGACGACGGGTTTGAGTCGCATTGGGATGAGGGAGGCAGTCGTAAAATGTATTGAAATGTTGGGATTCGATCCCCGGACCTTACTGTTCAAGTCCGACGCCTTAGCGATCTCAGCCACCACGGCTCATGGTAGATGCGGCGTCAGCCGGGCTCTAGACGCGGCAGGGATGGAGCCGCAGTGAGCGGGTCATTCGAAAAATGTTGAGAAAAAGTGGGACTCGATCCGTCGACCCCGGTACCGGGAACCGACGCCTATACCACCTCGACCACCACGGCCAAGTGATGTCATGTCTTTTGAGCCGCACTCGGAGTGCGGCAGTGCGGACCGCACTCCCAGTGCGGTTCAAAGGCGTTGACATTACCCGTCCCCAATCATGAGTCGTTGTGATCGAGGTGGTATAGGCGTCGGTTCCCGGTACCGGGGTCGACGGATCGAGTCCCACTTTTTCTCAACATTTTTCGAATGACCCGCTCACTGCGGCTCCATCCCTGCCGCGTCTAGAGCCTGGCTGACGCCGCATCTACCATGAGCCGTGGTGGCTGAGATCGCTAAGGCGTCGGACTTGAACAGTAAGGTCCGGGGATCGAATCCCAACATTTCAATACATTTTACGACTGCCTCCCTCATCCCAATGCGACTCAAACCCGTCGTCCGACACTCGGCAGACGTGCAGTCGTGATAGCGTAGTGGTCTGGATCATTTGTCGTCCACTATGCTTGGGTGTCTAAAAAGCAGTCCGCTTCGGCGGATTGGCCTCGGCACTGGTTCGATCCCCGGTCGTTCCAGCCACTCGCAATTGGTCGCGAGTGGGTCCATTCTGATTCGTCGGTTTGGAGTTGATAAGTCCTTTGAAGCTGGCCCTTCACACTGCATGTTCGGTAGAGAGCGCCGGACAGCGGGGGTACCACTGTGGGTACCACTGACCACCCCGCGAAAACCAAAGGCTCTCAACCCCCGCCCTTCACCCGGCCCACATCAGATGAGAACCCCTGGGGTCGCCGCCTGGAATGCACCGGTTCCCCCGATCCACCGAAGTTGCAGGCGGTCCTCCCTACTGTGTGGGGAGGTGGGAGAAGGGCCCCCATTTTTTTTTCTTTTTTTTCCTCCAAGTTCTTTTGTTGGATGCGCCGCTGTACAGCGGTTTGCAGCGCATGGAGTCCGTGGTACCCGTGGGTACGTCAAGTACCGTCGGTACTTTCGAAGGTACCTGTAAAGTACCGCGGCACCGAAAATTTCGATAGTACCGGTAAAGTACCGCGGTACCATAGTTTTCGGTAGTACCGGTAAAGTACCGCGGTACCATAGTTTTCGGTAGTACCGGTAAAGTACCGCGGTACCATATTTTTCGGTAGTACCGGTAAAGTACTGCGGTACCGATTGTGGAGTACCGTGCCCATGCCTGTTCCTGTGCAATTTCGCGGAACCGAAATAAGGTTCGCTGTAGTCAAGGAAAGCAGCATTCCGTTCGAAACCCCTCTCCATTCCGCAGAGGTGGAATATCAGACCTCACATGCGTACTATAAGGCAAGGAAAAAACTTGCACCGCGACCGCTTGCTAGCAAATCTCACAATGACTCATACGCCTTTTTTTCCGCGACCATTCGATCGAGCGCGTAGCAGCCGCCTTGCCCTCCCGTCCCCCATCTCCCCGCGCGTTGGTGGCGGCCGTGTGACACTATCGTGGGAGAGACACAAAATGGGGCGACCGCGTGCGATTGCCGTTCCCAGGACACACGTCTGCAAGTCGCCTCAGAAGCCGCGGCTGAGTAACGAGAGCTCGTGCGGTCGCCCGTTTCGATCCTATCGATGTCGGTCGAGATGTGTTGCGGTCTACGGAGGCGGCCTCTTCGATGATACCGTCCCCCTGGTTCGGCGGCGCGGCTCCAGCAGCTGGGGGGCGTTGGCGGCCGAGCGCTGTGACCGCCACCGTGCTTTACGGCCGCGCACTTAGCGCTCGGAACGGAAGCGCGGCGCGGTGTCCGCGGCGGGACGGGGCAGCAAACGGACAGGAATCCAAGTGCACGAGCCGCGATAGTGCCGCCAATAGCGCGCAGCGCGCCCGGAGTGTTTTGCGTGTCCTGGAGAGATAAGTGCGTAATAAGGGGATTGCGAAATCCGGCCGGGGAGTAGGGGGAGGGGGCACCGAGGCGACGGCGGGCTGCTGGACTGCGGAGTGGATGCCCTGGAAGGCCGCGGGGCGGGGCCGGCCTACGCATCAAAAGACTGAGCTGCAGCGCTTGCTGGAGTCTCGACTCGAGTCTGGGAGAACTGGAGTGAAATGCAAGGAACGACGGCGGACGACGTGACGCGCGCGCGCGCTCCAGCAGCCCGACCGGAGTCGGTGGCTTCACCGGCTAGAATCGTTGCCGGCAGTCAGCTATTTTCATTTTATTAGTTCTATTTTATGCTGTCATTTTATGCGGGTCATTGATCTTATCCGAACCGAAGATCGTGACACAGAATTCGTATGGTGCGCTGGTAAGAAAACCGTTGTCTTTGGTTGCAGCCGTTGGAGTCCTCGGACTCCGTGGCGCACGGCCACGCACAGCGGGGCCTCCAGGCTGGTCTGTCTGGAGCCTGCTCAATGGGCGGGAGGCCGGCTGGAGCATGGACTCTGGAGTATGGCACATGCCATGTTCACACGACCAGCAAGGCAATCGATACTTTTCAGTAATAACTGGGAGCCAGGCTATAATGCACCATTATGAAACAAGCGTCATTTGGCACGGCGGCCTTTAAAAAAAAAAATAGAAAAAAAATTTGATTATGCCGAAAAAAATAATAATTTAAAAAAAAAAAACAGGTCGCATTTGTAATGCACACGATGCCGAGGCCCCTGCGAACCCCGAGGTAGGCAACCAGACCCGGGCGCGCGCACGGGAGCACGAGTGTTGCCTACGCACCAGGCGCTCGGCTCCCGTTCGGGCTGCGACGGTAGTGTGGGTGTGTGCGTGTGTGCGTGTGTGCCAACGCGGGGCAATGCGAAGGGCCTGGACAACGTGGTCATGCGTCTCAGCACGGCGCCTCGGCACGGCGCCTTGCTTCACCTGAAACTCGAGCTGCGCGCAGTTGTGGGGTGGGGTGGCGCGGCCCGCGTCGTATGGAGGGGCGGTGCGTGGCGGCCACTGGCCACGCCGCACCCCGCCACACCCCGCCACGCCTCCCCTCGCCCCGCCTCACCCCGCCACGGCACGCCCTCCCCCACGCCCCGTGTGTTTCAGACAATTTCTTGTTGTGGTATAAATGGTGGCGGGGCGCTGCGGCGGCGTTAGTGACCGCCTGGACGCGCCTGCATGCAACATGATGATCCCCTTGGTGAGCTTCCGCGCACATGTGTGTGTGTGTGTGTGTGTGTCTGCGCGTGCGTGTGTGATTGAGTGTGTGAGGCCGTGCGTTCAAAGTGCAATCCCGATTTGGGTGACGAAGTGACAGTCGCGCGTGTTTTCTTCATCTTTAATGTGTGCGTTTTTTTTTGTTTCGATAGTCGGTTTCGCGGACTTTTGTCTTGTGTCTGAAAACACGAGTGCCGTATTTACGACCGGTTTCTGCTCCGCGGACCGCGGACTCTGTCGCAGTGGCACGAGTATCGCTGGCCGAACGGCCCCAGCGAGCAGCCTGCTCCAATTAAGCGACGCGTATGACGCGTCCTTGCCCAGCCCTGCAGTGGCGTGGCGCGGCGTGGCGCGGCGTGGCGCGGGGACGCACGGCGCTCGCACTGCTTTGGACCATTAGCATCACGTCTTGGAGAGCCACGGCGGGACGGGGCAGTGCCAGTGCCACTCGCATTTCATTACTGGATGTAAATCAAAAGTTGAAGCGATCCGACTAACGCGGCTTCCACAGCAGAGCTGGGCCGCGGCAGCACTGTCCTGTCGCCAAGACGGGCGATCTGAAGGCCACAGCTTAGGCACACTGACACCAACATTATTAGGGAAGGTGATAAGTTGTTAGTATTTACAGTGTATTTTGTGCGTGTTTCCTTTGAGTTTCTTGACACTTAGGGCGTCGATTACTCCACCAAATTTTAAGGAGCTCTTCCCTACCGCGCTGCACGTTCGTCGTTGCATGCTCAAAGTTCGGAGCAGGCTAGCTCACCCCTTTTCACTATTTCAAAATAACTATTTGTGGCAATCCAGTCTGTGAAAGGAGGGAGGTGGGAGACAGAATTCTATAAGACGGCCAAAGCGTAGCGTTGTCAGTGCGTTGCAGGCTGCAGGAGTGCCCCCCCCCCCTTTCCCTCCTCCTTCGCTGCCCTGGAATGAACAGCCATCCATTTAGCGGGATTGACTGGCGCCGCAGCCACTGCAGCACGGCAGCACTGCTCCTGGCGGCCGGGAGGCGTCGAGTGACGCAACAGTTTTACTTTCCCACTCAACTTTGTTTCGCGTTCGCGCTTCAGCTACAGCCATGGCCAAGGTCCCCCCCCCCCTCCTCCGCGCCACGCCCAGTTCCGCTGCAGCCAGCACGCGGTGCGCAGCAACCTGCGAGATATCCTGGAAACCGTTCTGTCCGTACAAGGTCGGGGCAGGGCGTGGCGTGGCGAGTTGCCAGGGACGAAATAATACAAACACGCCTCTCTTTGCCTCCTGCAGGTGCTGCCCCTTTTACTCGTGGCTGCCTGCTCGGCTGTCCCGCCAGGCTACCTGGACGGCTACGTCCAGGGCTACGACTCGCTGGGCCATGACGGCTACGAGGTGCTGGGACACGGCCCCGGTGTGATTAACGCCGCCCCCGCCATCAAGTACGCCGTGCCGGACGCGCACGCATACGTCAAGGAGCCGGCGTTGACCTACGTAGAGAAGGTCCCCGTGTCCTACGCCTCGCCGGAGCCCGTGCTGGGCTACGCCAAGTCTCCCGTGGTGTACGCATCGGAGTCCTACCACGACGCCAGCCCCGTGGTGTACGCCAAGTCCGCTCCAGTGGTGTACGCCCCCCAGGCGCACGCTCCTGTCGCCTACGCCAGCCCCGTCACCTACACCGAGAAGGCCGTGGCCCCCGTCGCTGTGGCCGCGCCGAGCTACGCCCTCGGCCACGATCTCACCCATGACCTCGGCCACACGACGGTCATCTCCGACGGCCACGACCACGGTCTGGGACATGGTCTGGAGCACTCCACCATCCTTTCTGACGGCCACGGCCTTGAACACGGAGCCGTGCTGGCCGACGGCCATGGACTCGGACACGCTGTGGTGGCCACCCCTGACCTGTACTCCTACGGCTCGTACGGCTCGGGCTTGAAGGGGCCGCTGTCCTATGCCTCGTACGGACACGTGGGCCACAGCCTCTACGACGGCTCGGTGGCGTACGGCAGCTCGTACGGCTACCCCACGGGCAAGGGCCCCGGCGCCAAGGCCCACGGCTACACGTCCGTCGTCAAGGGGCCGCACTCCATCTCCTACCAAAGCGTGCACAAGGTGAGGACAACCAGCCCACCCGCTACCGGTCCTGGATTCCCCCCTCCCCCCCGGGGGGCTGATGCGCTGTGGGGGTGGGGGTACACGGGTAAAACTTAAGCGTGAGTCAATTATAAAAGTACGCTTGAAGACGTTAGTTACCCTTGACATGGCGCATAAACTAGAAATTCCTCCATGCATTTAAATAGGGAGAATCTCGGCGGATGAGCCTGTTACGCTTAATTTGAAGCGTAAACTGATTACGCATGGAGAGGGTAATACTACGCTTTAGCCTTACCATTGTGGTGCTTGTCACTCCTCCCCCTCCCACCCCCTTCCTGCCCCCATAGCGAGCCTCTCCAGGCTGCTGCTATTTCGCCCTATTTAAGGCAGCCCCATTAGGTAGCCCAGCCGCCATTCCTATGATCCCCCCCCCCCCCACGTGCGAGAGCTCCCCCTGAAATCGCTATTTCTGGGAACAATGGGTCCGGCTGGCACACTGGCGAGGAGGTGGCCGTCGCGCCCGCCTCCCTGGAAGCACACCACCCCCCGGGCGGAAAGGCCAGAGCACGCCATCTGGCGGGCTGTCGGCAGCAGGGCGGGACTCTACTGCCCCACTGCCTGCCCCCCCCCCCTCCCCCACCCCCTGCCCAGCCTGGTCCGTCCAGCCTCTCATCTCGTCTCTTTTGTTCGCAGGAGGACGTCCCGTACGGCTACGCCTCGCACTATGACTACGCCGGCCATGGCCTCCTCGGCGGGGAGGTCCTCAGCGGGGGTCTCGGCCACGGCCTCGTCTCCAGCTACGCGACGTCCAACCATGGCTACGGCCACGGCCACGGTCTAGTCTCCAGCTACGCGACGTCCAACCATGGATACGGCCACGGCCACGGCCTTGTCTCCAGCTACGCGACGTACAACCAGGGCCACGACCTCGGACTGGGCTACGGCCACGGCTACGGCCATTACTAACCACCGCCACCCTCAGCGAGCACCGTGTGCTGCCAGACTGTACAGCGGGTGAACGCGCCCCGAGCCACCCGACCCCGACAGCACTAGTCATTTCACCAAACTAAAAATCGACAACCAGACGGCTCAATCGAAGCGGTTCCTCGAAGGCCCCTGAGCGGCTTCCAGACTCAGCCACCAGCACTGCCTCCAGACGCGACTTAGAGGGGCTTAGGATGGGGAGTTAAGACAGTATTTATGTAAATATAAAATAAGTGAATAATAAATCGAGTGTTCATGCGATGACTTCTGCGTCCATTTCTACTCATACACCCGGCGCCCCTGCGCCTGCGAGTGCGCCTGGCCTCTGGCCTGTGGACTGCGCCCTGCAATCAGACTGGGCGGCACGCCCCCAGGCACGATGGGCTGCCTACCTCCCGGCGGAGGCAGCCGCCCTGGGGCGGGGCCCTGCCGGCAACAGTTCCGGCGGCACTCCTCTCCACTTGCTTTGAGCCATACAGTCCGCAAAGGAGACTCGAATCAAACATCATCCGTTGATTTCACGTTCGAAGAGCGATCGATCCGTTCGTTGGAGACGTCATCATGTGTTTGATTCCAGTCCTTTTGAAAGAATGAATGAGTTGGAAAGGTACGCACTGAGAGTAACGTCCGGTCAAGAGGCCTTGTCTGCTGGTCCACTGTGCGCCGCGGGCCGTCCTTGGCCACGACGAGGATCATCCGAGCGCCGGCCGGCCGGAAAGAAACGCCGCTCGCCCGGACCGCGGCTGGTACGCAGAACGCGTGCGTGCTGCGCCTCGCAAGAGCTGGCCGGTCTGCTCAGTCCCCCGGGAGACTGCCCCGCCCAGCCGTGCCTGGCGCGGCTCTGCCTGGCAGGGTCCCCCCAGGGTCCCCCCCAAGGGGCTCGCGACCCGCCCCAGCCCATGGCGGCGACGGCGGCATGCCTCCTCAATGAAGATGGCTAAGCCTTAGCCGCTAAGGCAACACAACATTTTCCCCCCATTTCGGGCTCTTATTTCATGGTCGGCTAGCGTTCCAAGATCCCAAAATGACAAGTGAGGAAGCCTTCAGAGAACACGCTGGCCGTGACAGGGTGATGGGTGATGGATGAAGTGGCGGTGGAATGAACTTGATCACAAATTCCATAATGCCTCCGTATCTGAATCTCGCTGCACTCCACCGCTTTGCCCGCGCCCCCCAGCAACCAGCAACGCGCATCGGCAGCAGTCGGCAATAAGAGAGGTAGATACAGTGAGTGCCACGCCCGAAGAGCAGTCACAAAGGATGCAAAACTAAAAATCATTTAAATTCTAACGCTCACGCGCATAACAGAACACTTTAGAAACGGCATGTACTGTATTCGCGAAGCGCAAACCAAATGAACGGTGCCCCAGGCGGCTTGAGGAGGGGTGGGCGGCGGGGTTCTTCCAGGCGCGGCGGCCTTGACCGTGCGCTTTTACTCACGCCTCGGCGCCGCCCGCCTGGAGCTCGCCTGCTGGAGCCCGCTTGCGGGAGCCTGGAGTGCGCGGGAGAGGAAAAAAAGGAGGGGAGGGGACAAATTGCTGTCAGCCGCAGACAGTTACTCATCAACGACGTCCAGGCGAAGGGGCGTGGCGGGAGTTCCAGGACGGCGGGCGTGGTGATGTTGAATGGATGAGGTTCTCGATGACGTCCGGCAAGGGTCAGTGCAGCACTGCGGACCACGATCAGGCGCCACCCGCTGTGGTGGTTCGCAGGGCAGCCACGTGCAGGTGTCCAAGAGGTGGCCGATGACGTGTATTTTGGCGACGACTCGTCAACGCAATTCATCTACGTATGTGTGGGTGGGCTTGACGACCGCGCGACTCTGGTCCTGGGAGCGTGTGCGCTGACGCCCTCCTCCGACGCCTTGAAGACCTGGCCGGCGCAGTCTGGCGCAGGCCGGTGCGTGCACCGGCGAAGCGGCAGGAAGACATCAGAAGGCTCCGCGTCCCCGCCCCGCCCCGCCAGCCTGGCTGACTGACCAGCGCCTCTGAGACTCCGTGGAGGGGAAATTATGCGAGTTATACTTTTCTTGGGATTCGTATAAATACGGACAGAGGCGCCACAATGGCACAGTCTCCGACCAGACACAGGCAGATCCACTCGGCGGAATCATGAAGTTGGTGAGTGGGCGGGGCCGGCGGGGCAGCCACCCTGTGGCACTTCTTGTGGGACTGCAGCCTTGCTCGGTGACTCTCCTGACGGCGCGATCGTCCTGTAGGTTGCAGTCCTCCTCCTGGCGGCGGCGGCCGCGGCGGCCCCCTCGCCTACCTACGTGAGCAGCCCCGTGGTCTACTCCACCGGCCTGGACCACGGCTACGGAGGCTGGGGCAGCGGTCTGGGCTACAGCAGCCTGGGCTACAGCGGCCTGGGCTACAGCGGCCTGGGCTACGGCGGCTGGGGCAGCGGCTACAGTGGTTACAGTGGCTACCACGGCTACCCCGCCGTGATCAAGACCGCCCCCGTGGTCGCCGTTGCCCCCGTGGCCACTTCATACTCCTCATCCTGGAGGGTAAGTGCGCGGTCTGAGCGATCATTCAGTGCAGCGGGAGTCGACCCAGGCCCTAATAATCTTATTTTGCATTGCTGGCTCAGGCCCCTAGCTACGGTTACGGCCACGGCAGCTGGGGCGGCTATGGCGGATATGGCGTTTACGGTGCACCCGCCACTTCCTACCAGAGTGTATACAAGGTGAGAGTTACCTTTTCCGCACGTACAGGTATTTCACACTGTGGCAGGGACAAACCCTACATTTGCTGTCTCTCTTCCGCAGGTGTCCAAGCCCCTGTACTCCAGCTACGGCAGCGGTTACGGCTACGGTGGCTACGGCTACGGCCACGGCTACGGCTACGGCCACGGCTGGTGAACTGTGTCGAGAGTGACTGATAAGACAAGCTGAACCGTCACTTCACTGCCGCATGCGATCCTCCACCGACACGTCCACCATCACCAAAGTCTGCACCATGGCGTCGTCACCTCGGCAACAAGCCGAAGCAGTTCCTGGCTATTCTACCAAAAAAGTCAAAAGTAGAATAGACCCAGTGCAACAACCAAAAAAACAAAGACTTAAAATAAATTTTTAAAACGTTTTCCCCGATAAAAAATGGTTTTTAATCCACTTCCTACGGTCATGGACCTTCTACCGAAAACACCTCAACGCGGACTCTAGAGGGATAAGAACCCCTTTGGCCCCTAGGGGTGAGTAGGGGTGACACGCTTGTCTCCATGCTTCTAGAGCCGCCACTGGACACAGGACACGGGAGGACGCGGCCCTGCAAGACAATTGGAAACGCAGACGTACGATAAAACTGGGGAATACTTCCAGCAAGTCGGGCGCTCACCGCTTACTCCTCAAGGCGGCGCTCGGGCCGAAGCGCGAAGCGGACCATTCCGTCTCGCTCCCAGCGTGTCGATGGGAGCGACATAAAGCCAGTGGCGGGCGCGGCGCGGGACAGGGCTCGCCTGCTCGGCTCGTGCGGCGGAGTGGTCCAAGGCCGAATGAATACGCCGCACGCGGGCACCCTCGTTGGTTAGGACGCGTGCAAACATGAGCGTGTTTATTATTCCGAGGTTTGTGGCACTGCTGCCTGAGCGAGGTGGCCGCGTGGCCGCACTGCGGCGTCACGCCACGGATTCCCGCCGGAAAAGACGAGGGGCGGGGGGAGGACGCGAGCCTTTATTTTGGGCCTTTTTACCGGGATGGGTAGTTCCGCGAGCTCGTCTACGCGGTCGCGTGCGAGGTTTTAATGAGGTCGCCGGATTCGGGGTTGGGGTGGGGTGGGGGAAGTGAGCGAGCGGCAACAGGTGCGCCAACCTGGACACTGACGCGGTGGCTTGCCTGGCGGGTCGACCACCCGCTGAGGCTAGGGGATGGAGCGCGCCACCAGTAGTAGTGATCTCTGTGTCCGACTGCAGCCGGCCCGGGGGGATGACGCCGTCGATCGCGAGCATCGCGTGCGCCAAGTATATAGGGCTCTAGCGCCAAGTAGCCGAGTGGATCGAGCCGGGGAAGGCCGCGGGGCACTGTCAAGGTGGTGGACGTCTGCTTTCCAGAGGTCGACCCGCAGCCCCCCGCCTGCAGAGGCTTATCCAGGAGATAATCGCCGCAAACAATCGGCTGGAGCAGCAGCCCGCTGCGAGGCTGGGTGGGGCAACTGGCTGCAGTACTCTGCTTCGATCCGATATCATCGCAGCGGGGCGCAGCGGGGCCGCAGCCGTCACCTTAAGGCCGAGCCATCTGTCACCGCGGCGTTGCTTCTAGTTGTTTTTCGGTGTGTATTTTAACAAACAGTTCTCAGGGTGACCATGGCGCGCTGTGAAAATGGCGGTCGACATCGGCTGGGCGCGAAAGTGATTTGCATTCCGTTTGGGACAGGCCATCTTCAGCTGCGAAAAGGGTTTCACAGCGGCGGAGCGCCCGCGCGGTGGGCTGTGACGCCAGGCTCGCGTGTCGGGTGTGCTGCCTGAGTGCCAGGCGCCGCGCCGCACGCACTGCCGATGCAAAGGTGCCTCGCGCTGTTAGCCGTTCACACTAACACTCCTTGTCGTTCACCCTAACGCCCCTTGACGTTCCGTCCCGACAGGTGGGTCGGGGTGGCAATGAGGCGGTGGGGAGAGGGGGTAGTTTAGTTAGACAGGGCTCCCCCCCCCCACTGGCGAGGCTCGCGGCTCCCGTGGAGTAATCGGGTCCTATCCCATGGCTGCGCCGCTACGCCAGGCTAGGCGTGGGTGGGCTTGCTATAAATGGCGCCAGGTTCACAAACCAACATCATTCCCTCGCGGCCCTTCCAACTGACAACCAAGCAGCACAGCAGCATCAGCCCCGCGGTCACCATGAACACAATCGTAAGTGCTTGAATCGACCCGCCATCGAGGACCGTCTGCATGCACGTGCAGTAGTGCAGCGCCATGACACGCCTGCCTCCTTCTTTGCCGGTCAGGTGCTGTGCTCTGTGGTGCTGGCTGTCGTGACCGCGGTGTCTGCGGGCCACCTCGGCGGCCTCCATGGAGGGCCCCACAGTCACGGCGTCAACTACGGCTTCAGCAGCTACGGGGGAGGCCACGGCGGCGGCTTCGGGGGTGTTTACGGTGGCCTCTACGGCCAGGGTGGCGGCCACGGCACCACGTGGGTCACCCCCACTGGCTACGGCAGCAAGGTGACGCACGCCACCGGCGGCTCCAGCTACGCGGCCCGGTCGGGCTTCGGCATCTGGCCGCCCGCGGGGGCGACCGCCTGGCCCCAGGGCGGTGCTGGTGACTGGCCCCAGGGCGGTGCTGGCTTCTGGCCTCAGCAGGGAAGTGCCTGGCCCCTGGCTGGCGCTGGCCCGTCCGCTTGGCCTGTCTCTGTCGGGGCCGCTTCCATCAGTCCCTGGGCTGGCGCATCATCCCCCTGGCCCAGCTACGGCTCCGGACTCAGCGGCCTGAGTCACCACAGGCCCCTCGCGTCCTCCTACGCCAACTCCAACCTGGTGAGTGCGTCGCGGTGCTGGCCATCTGACTCCCAGTGGCAGACCGGCGGGGGAAGTCCAAACGAATATACTTCGGTTATTTAAGCTGTCTCCCGGATAGGCCTTGACGTGTCTGTTTGCAGGTGTCCAAGTCTTATGGAGGCGCGTACGGCGGCAGCTACGGATCAGGGAGCGGATGGTGGTAACTCGCAGCAAGACTGTGGTCAGAAGTCGGGGAACCGACATCGCCCCAATCCACTGAGTTGTAACTAGTCCGTAGTCTTAACCAAGAGAATAAAATTACTGTCATTGGAACTTTGTAAGTGTGTCCTATTTCACCTTTTTATTTCTCATTTCAACTTTCTTACAAACATCCCCCACAAGTAATCGTGAAATAGGAATGGTTAGCAAAGCAGATATTTCCAAAACCCAAAATTTTGTGCCATGACTTTTCTTACAAAAAATATACATGTATACTAGATAGAAAAAATAATTAAAACAAAACAAGAACCGCAGTCTCACAAATTTATTTTGTTTCTGAAATAATTGTACACCTTCACAGAATCTGCTCTTCCAATTTTAGTCTCAAGTCTTTCTTGGCATATTTCGGAAATACTCTTGATGCTACCATATGATGATAGTAATTTCTGTGCAGATTTATCACCAATACCTGGAATTTTTTTAAGTAGGGTCATTTGGACTTGCCCCATATCTCCCATGTCTGGTGCAGAAGTCTTGAATGGATTGCTTGATTGCCTTAATTCTGCCTGCATCTGTAATCAATTAAAGAGTCATGGCACATCGCTTCTCAAGGTTCCATTTTGAAGGTGACTTTTCATATGTACACTAACCAAAGCTTGTAAAATACGAGGAATTTCATTTTGGTTTGAAATAGGAAATACAGAGAGGTTGTGCTCTATAGTTGCAAGATCCTGGAACTCTTGGTATCCAGGGGACTGACAAACGTCTACCAGTATAACTCCACGATTACTGTAATCCTGCAAGGACAAACAAAGTGGTAAAACAAGCTTAATGGCTGTAAAATAAAATATGAGATGCCTCATAGCTTACCTTGGCAAGTAACTTGGTCCTCTCAGTGAATGACTTGGGAGTAAGGAGTTCTGCCTCCGTAATGTATAGAACAGCAAATGAGTCAGTCGGAAAAAAATCGACAAAGCCGAGACCATCACTGAATACAGTTCGGCATTCTGAATTTCAAGTAGAAATAGGGGAATTCCTTACAGAAATTTTAAGATAGAAACGTACTGAACTAGTAGAACTAAACCAAAATATTCACCAGATATGTCTAATTCCTTGGAAATAGAGCTCCCCCTCCATCTATTGTTCACGAGAATTTGTCCAACAGGTACTTTCAAAGCACTCTTTTGAGGATTACTAAGGGTTATGTCCATTTCTACACTGACTGTGTATTTTTCTTTCCAACAAGTAGTGTTCCTCCTGTTGTGTTGCACACAACTTCTTGAATGTGGACAGTAGTAGGGCTTAGTGATGAGAAAACATAAGTAACACACATTTCTGCATGTTTGATTTTTCATACAGCGGTAGAATTTGGTTCTGCTATCAAGCACTTGAAGCACTACCTGACAGGTGGCACTTCATGTCTGTCGTATATCTACTGGATTCATGACGGGCGTGTTTTAAATTTTATTTCAACAAATTCAACCGTCAGTATATTTACTTTGTATCTCGTTGACACATCTGTGTTGACCCCAAATATATACACAATTTAACTGTAGTGTTTGAGCTGTGAGGTTAAGATTGTTTGTTTGTTGTCTCTCTTCTTACGTGATCCATTTTGGATCTTTTGAACTAGTTTTTGTCCGTCACACTGGAACCCGATCGGTGTTAAGTCGACACATGCAAATCATTACTCCTAGTGTAATTCTACCATTTCTAGGTCACCACACCACAATGGATTCTATGTGCTTTTTGTTTCATGTATTTCCAGGTGTAGTCAATGCACATATGGAGTTGCTAAGACGGGTTCATGGAATTTTCTGTCAAACTGATTCTTCCAAATTTATTTTACCATCCCACAATAAAGTTTGAGTAAGTAGCGCAACTGAATTGTATACATTTTGTACATCAATAGGTGCACAATGTCTATGAAAAAGCTCACAACTTTCTTTCATCTTTAGAGACATCCTCAGAAATGGGCACAAATACAGGCCAGGTGATGACCCTGGCCAACAGCATAATAGGCGTCAGTGTACTAGCAATGCCATTTTGTTTCAAACAAGTGCGTATATACATTCTTAAAGATTACTCTTATAAATTATTTCCACTCTAATCATTTCTGATTTTTCAGTGTGGAATACTGTTGTCTGTTTTGTTACTCTGTCTGAGTAGTATTCTGTCACGATTTGCCTGCCACTTCCTACTCAAGGCTGCCATCATTACAAGAAGACGCAATTATGAATTTTTAGGTAATTTAGATTCCTCTACTTCATTTAAGTCTCACTGAAAAATAGATTATAGAAAATTTAACTCGCTGGCATTCTTTTGCAGCATTCCATGTCTTTGGATCAACAGGAAAACTTGGCGTCGAGTTATCAATAATTGGATTTCTCTTGGGAACTTGTGTGGCCTTTTTTGTTGTTATGGGTGATCTAGGGCCTGCCATCATCTCTTCTATGTTAGGAATACATAGAACAGACACTCTGCGGACAAGTATTTTAATTGGTCAGCAGTTTTTTTATTTTCATCATATTAACGGTATTATGTTTTTACAAAGCTAATAAAGTGTGATTATGATCCCTTAGGTATGGCCTTATTTGTGGTTCTTCCACTTGGTTTACTGCGCAATGTAGACAGTTTGAGCTCTCTCTGTACTGCGTCCATAGCCTTTTATCTGTGTCTTGTTCTGAAAGTAATTGGAGAAGCAACAGGGCCTATGGTGTCTGGAGATTGGCTCAATCAAGTTAATTTTTGGAGACCTGAAGGAGTTTTGCAGTGCTTGCCCATATTCTCTATGGCCTTGTTTTGCCAAACGTAAGCCAAAATTAATTAGTTTTGTAAGTCATATTGTAATCTCATCATTTACTACACTTTTAATCTTAAATTTCAGCCAGCTTTTTGAGATATTTGATACCATTCCCAATGCTGCTTTAGACAAGCTAAACGCTGTCATTCGTGTGGCTGTTAATATGTGCACAGCTATGTACATCTTGGTGGGAGTGTTTGGATATATTGCGTTCAGCAAAGAAAATATATCTGGTATGTCTGCTATAAGGGGATGATTGTAATAAAATTGAATACATTGAAACTAACTTACTAACGGTAAATTTTTTGTTTCCAGGGAATATTTTGGTCAGTTTGTCCCAGACTATGAGCAGTGAGGTTATCAAATTAGGATTCGTTCTTTCTGTAGCAGTTAGCTTTCCCCTCGTTATTTTCCCATGTAGAGCCAGCCTATACTCTCTGCTCTATCGAAATGTAAGCGACATATCTTACAAGATTGAATTTAATTGCGTGGTACATTTTGAGCCAAGAAGGACTACCTTAATACTGTATTGCTTTTCAGGCTCAACCTCCAGTTCATGACTTAGCATCTTCCCATGTACCTGAGGGGAGGTTCAAAGTTCTTACATTTTGCATTGTTGGTGTATCATTGGTAGTGGGTCTTATGCTTCCAAACATTGAACGAGTACTAGGTATCATTGGCTCAACTATTGGAGTCACAATTTGCATCATACTTCCTTCACTCCTGCTGGGAAACACAGCTCGCCATTCAAAGGACAGACTTTTCAGCCAGGTAAAAATTTAATGCTCTGTTGAAACATTATCTCGAGTTCATGTTTGTTCAGTCTTCTTGTTCTACTAGGTAATTCTGTGGTCTGGTGCCATTATTATGATTTTGGGAACTTACGCTCACATTCTAAATAGTGAACAAGCTACAGATTCAGGATTCGAGCAAGGTATGCAATTAGTTATAATGACCTATAAGTTTGGGGCTACCACTGTCTAAATTTTTTCTCTGTTTTGCAGTTGCTAATCGTATACTGGACCATGCAGTTGACCACCTCAATGAACCACCTCAAGAAGCGATTGCCTTCCAACCACTTCTTAACAATAACAAAATTAAGAAATTGATTGAGACATCAGAAGAGAAAAGTAGGAATGTGGTTTCAGAAAGTAGTCTGGAGAAGAAGAAGCAAAATGCACTCTCATTAAGTGATTCGAAGTATGATAAACAGCCATTGAAAACATTTGAATCTAACTCTGCTCTCAAAAAAGAAGAGAAGAGCTCAGACAGGGCCAGTGATTTAAATGTAGTGGAAAAACCCATGAAAATTCAGAAAAAAATCCTGGATGGAGTTTTGGCAAACACAGGAGAAAAGCAACAAGAGCCTCCTGTACCTGTAGAGGCTGTCGTTAAACAAGGCAGTGCACAGCCTTTTGCTCCTGTTGTGCATGCACCAAGTAGTGAAAGCATTATCAAGGAGCCAAAGATGCCAAAACGGAAAATGAAAATAATGGAGCAGATCAATGCCTTGAAGAATAAAACTGTTGTTGTTTCCAACGCCGAGCAAGTGAATCAAGATGCCATTCGTCATGAAGATGCTGAATCTGCTCTAGAGGCCAGGGATAACAAAGAGAAAATTGTTGCATATAAGGCTGAGCAGAAACAAAATGACTTAGAGGAAAAGAAAAAGAAAGAGGATGAAAAGAAGCTTATTGAAACATTGAAGGAGCACCAAGAAGTTCAAAGGGATATGTTATATGAGCAGCAAAGAATTCTTCAAGAGCTGAAGAAACATGAAAAAGTGCATGAAGAAAAAGAAAAGGCATCTTTGGATGCAGTAATAGAACCTCGCCTCCTGTCAGCATCCTTACAGAATAATTTCCCTACAGGTAACAAAATAATGGACAAGAGCTCAAAATTAAGTCCTGCACAGAGTATTGGTGGTGTTGAGCAATCAAAAGAGCAGTCAATGAAAAAGGATTATCCTAAATTGATAAACAAAAACAATTCTGTCATTCTTCAGCCACCTCTGCCTCGCTCAGAAGGTATTTTGATTGGGCTAGAATAATGTTTTGATTGTTAGGTATTGTGTCTTATTTTCCTTATTTCTGTGGCTTTGTAGGTAAAATAAACGCAGTGCCCGAACCATTTCCTAAAGGATCTAAATTTAGTAAGGATGGCCAGATCATGCCTCTCCCATTGGCTTACAGTGCTAAAATTTCGTCATCTGAACCACCATCTAAGATAATTTCAGATCATGCTGATGCAAAGCCTGGTGCAAGAGATATACTTGAATCGGCCCTGCAAAAATCTGACCGTGAGAAGAGAGATTTGACTTTCATCAGTAATATTGATGCAGACCAAGGTGCTGGAAATGGTCCTGTGGTGGTGGAGGAAGAGAAACAATCAGAAAAGTCCTCAATTTCCTTTGGAGAACCAAATGACAAATGTCTCAAGAATAGTAAAATATTGGAGACTGAAAAGATAAATTTTCAAGGTTCTGTTGTCAGTGTTTCAGAAACCGGTGGTCAGTCTGATGCAGGAGTAAGTTTATCTTTTAAAAGTGGAAGGCAAGAAAGTGGCAGTGATTTCATCCAGAAGGATCAAAGTCCTGTCCAAATAAAAGAAAGCAACGCACCTGTAATGGAACTCAAAACTCCATCATCAATTTCTGAGCCACGGGTAGACATTAATGATAGACATCATGTTGTACAGAGCATAGCTGATAAACCCTCGCCCATATCAGAGAAAACATTTTTCAAATCTGTTCAAAGTAAAGAGGGGCAGTGACCTGTTCATAATGATGTCTTGAGATGACTGACTGTTGACTATTGTTTATAAAATGCTTTTCTGCATTTATTTCAAGCATGTACCTAGATTCATTACTTATTTTATTTATTGTTTGTTGCATTTGTTAAAACCTGAACATCACAGTGATGTTCTTTTCAATTAGGAAAAATATTGCCTTTCTTTTATTTTTCATCTTTTTTTTAACCTGAAGCATTTGGGCAATGCTTGAAATGATCATGACATAATTGTTAAAAATATCTGAAAGAATTTTTATCACTTTTGAAGTTAAGATTGAAGCATGTATATACATGCAAGTTGTCTTTTCCGTTCTTGGCGTGTTAAAACTTGTTCTCTATTGCTTTTATAAAATGCTTTCTTGTGGTATATTCTTTTCATTTTGAAGTTTGATTCTCAACTACCAATACCTGTAGTTACCACTAAGACATAATAATTTATTTTTTCAAGTGAGAATTGGGGAGTTGTCCTGGTTGTACAAGTTCAGAACCTTAAGAGGGCAAGAACTGGGGCAGTGACAAAGGAAAATTGAAGTGCTGTGATTTATTGACTGACGAGTTGACGACTTTGATCTCTGTTTGTCTTATATTTTCTACAGATGCATTAATTTTGTGTTTATTTAACTCCGGTTTAAGTGTTTCAAATATCTTTAATAATCTGAATTGGGCTTGATCATTCATTCAATGTGTAGAGAATCTGCATTATTTGAAATCTTGTCGTTATGATCAGGATCGTTGTATAGTTGTAAGTAGCAATTTTTATTTAATTTTAGAGTTTGCAAATTTACAGACTGCTTAAAACAAATGTCTGTTTGCTTGTACCAACATTGCATGATTGGGAAGTAAATCTCCATCTGTTCTACTGTGTCTGAATCAAATTAAAATGTCCTACGATGTACAATGTTACAAGTGTTGTATATGATTAGGTGAAATACAATAAACAGTTTACAGAATGAAATATTATTTACATTATCCCTCCTTAACATGAAAAAAAAAACAGCTTGTAAATTAAGAAACACACAGGCATTATACCAATAAATCTATTCCATGAATTATGAATTTTTGGATTTATTTGAATGTGCATCTCCTTTGGGCTTCAGTTTGTTGTCGATTATGTGCTGCTTCTCATCAAGTCTACCTTGAACTTTCCTACTGTGGCGATCCTGAATGAACTTTATTTCTTTCAATTGCCGCACAGCTGTTGCCTGAAAAATAATTATTATATTGTACAGATAAATATCTGTTTGGTACAACTAATGGCTTTGAGGTCGCTGTTACTTACAGCTAGCTCACGCTGAGTTTTAATTTTCTTTAGCTGGCCTGGAGTCACTGGAGTTGCCCTTCCATCATTAAATGAGTAGTCCCTGTAGTCTTGAAGCTCTCGCGTTCTGTTCAGTCTATTTGGTAAACCAAGGCTGAAACAGAGACTGCATTAAAGCATACCACACAAAATTTCTGTTCAGCCAAGGTCACACTGAGACCTACCTTTCTCGAAATTCGTAATGTGTTTTGGAACGATAAGATGTGAAACGCAGCCCTGACGACCCTAAATATGAAAGAAACGACACTGATCAATGAGCAGAAACCATAACCTTAATATCTACAGTACCATGTAGGTTTCAGCTTCCTACAACACACCAAAGAAAGGAAAAGCAATTTAAAGAGAGATTAGTTGAATGAAAACAATTATTTGAAGGGATTACTCACCGCTGGCAGGGAGAAGGTTTCTAATCAGCCGTAACATTGTGATGGGGTACGCAACTGCAACTAGCAGACAATAACCAAGGCACCAAGAAGAACAACACGACAACACGACATCAACAACACCTGGGGCCAAAAATGGTGGAGCCACGGTGACGTCGCATGCGCGTGCACGTGCATGCGCCAAAAGGAATGCTCGCAAGCAAGCGCAGTGACGTCACCGTTGGCTCCACAGTTTTCGGCCCGGAGACAGACCCCAACACCTGGAATAGAACAAATGAGCACAGCTGGAGCCCCGGCAATTTCGAAAGCCGAAGCCCACCTTTCCTTTTTAACTTATGCTAGAGGTTTCTCAGTAAGTTTAGTTATCTGATGCGACCAACCTTTTGGAAAAAGGAAGAAGACGTAGGATTTTTTTCACGCTCTCAATCAGAGCATCACCTTGTCTGTTCAAAAGAAAAGGCTTGAAAACAAAAACAGATGCAACCTTATTTACTTTCCACTCTTTTGTTCATTGTAATCCCTGATTCCTCAGCTACACATGTGAATGGGCATTCCAGAAAATGTTCCGCCCCCTTCGTATATTGGAACTCTTGGGTCAGGCTTTGTGTGTCAATTCGTATGGATCGAGGATAGGCGGGAGCTGTGGGGTAGGATATTGACAGGTTGCTATGGCGACCATTGGCTTAAATGTCAGACTTTGACAGCGCTTCGCCATCTGTGTGGCGATAAAAGAACGGAAAACGTCACTGCGGATGGCACCGGAGACCGGGACGTGCACGTAAGCCATCACGGCGAAGTTGACCTTGGACGGGACGGAAGGTAAAGGAACACGGAGGGGCTTCCGTGCGCGCCGCCATTTAGGCCCTTTGCTTACATGTCGCTCTGCTTGGCCGTCAATTTGTCTGCGCGCGATGAGCCCTTTGATGGTATGTTGTACCCAGTGGGACGCGGCGTTTTTTGTTTGTTCGAGACAGAGTGGAAGAGGGGGGGGGGGGGCCTCGTTATATCGCTTTCGCGTGAAAGCTATACTCAGTAATGAAATTGTCTAAAATCGTTCTACTATTTGTCAATTACTCTGCGTGAAAGAAAAGGCGTGGCGTGACGTAACTTTCGTTTAATCAGTCACTCACCCCTTTCCCTTTCTCTCCCCGTGAGTGAGTGAGTGAGTGAGTGAGTGAGTGAGTGAGTGAGAGAGTGAGAATCCACGAGGCGCCACCACCACTTTTTTCATAATGTTATCGGGGCTTTTGTTCTGCTACAGACGTGATGGCCTGGGGTTGAGGTCTGCCAGTTCGGCCGCCTAAGCAGGGCGCAGGGCCCCTATCCACCCACCATGGCGGTGGACACGGAGGAGCCCAAGAAGGAGCCGGCCCCAGGGGGCGCGGAGGACGAGAGACTCGAGTTCATCTTCGAATACCTGTCCAAGAGTCTGCGCCTCAAGCAGGACAAATGGGCCAAGATGATGAGCAACGACGAGCTGAAGGTGCGCAGGGAAGGGGGTGGGGGTAAGCGGGGCATAGACTGGCATGTCGCATCACGCGCCACCTGTTGCCGGGCAGATCGCTATCATGGCAGTCCTGTCAACGTGCTGTCACCAGGCATGCCTTGCAATGGTCCGGGAAGGAAGGAACTTGTTGCTTGTTGCGCGCATTGACCCAGTGTGCTTACAGTACGTGGTCATGG
The DNA here is from genome assembly GCA_030522485.1 of Stenchaetothrips biformis. NCBI lineage: Eukaryota > Metazoa > Arthropoda > Insecta > Thysanoptera > Thripidae > Stenchaetothrips > Stenchaetothrips biformis. The sequence goes on along the minus strand of CM060086.1, from coordinate 23,093,281 downwards.
AGTTCCTGGAGCGCACCACGGCGGACGTGCTGGTGATGATGCTGTCGCCGGCTGGCGTGCTCACGCCCGTGCTAGGCTTCCCCACCAACGCCAAGGGCAAGTCGTCGTACTTCATCCGCAAGCGCAAAGAGCCGGTGACCAAGGACAACCTGCGCGACCTGCTCATCTTCGGGGACATGGCGCCGCGGCCCGTGGACGAGCTGGCCGTGCTGGTGGACGAGGTGTTCATGCCGCTGCTCGTGAACCCCGTCAACCACCGCGGCTGGCCGGCGGTCGTGGCCGAGGACGTCAAGAAGCACCTGTACGGCCTCAAGTGCGACCTGTACGAGGTGCGGGGCCGCATCAACGGCCAGACTTTGCTGCCCATGCCGCTGAACGTGGCCAAGGTGTACCAGGTCCACAGGGACATCGTAGAGAGGTACATGCCTTGCGCACCTTGCACTCGCCCTCCACTGGGCTGCTGGACCTGTTCTGTCTTACTTCTCTCTGCAGCAACGGCGAGGTGGTGGACGTGCACCTCAAGTCTGCGATCGAGGGCGTGGTCATCAAGTGGGCGTCGCAGACCAGCCAGGTGCTCTCAGAGGACCCCTCCACCGCATTCAGCGCGGACTGCAACCCCGAGCCCAAGGAGGGTCAGTGGCTTGCCGCATTGTCGGAAGATTCAATGAAATGCAATTATTCCACGGAGACACTCTTTTTGTTTCAGAGGTCAACTTTTGGACAGAGCGGCGGAAGAATCTTGAAGGGATGTACAACCAGCTGCGCGACCCCCGCGTCAAGAAGATGGGCGAGATCCTGGAGCTGACCGAGTCAGCGTACTTCCCCTGCTTCAAGACGTTGTTCCGGAACGTGGTCGCCGGTGCGAACCCCCGCCCAGCCTCTCTCTTGCCTACCAAGTATCGCAGGCTGAGCGTTTGGTCTGCCCGCAGCTTTGACGGAGGTCCGGGACATCTGCGTGTACCTCAAGCCCGTGGAGACGCTCATGGAGCAGATAGCGACCTTGGAGTTCCCCGACGTGGCCGAGATGCTGGCGGCGACGATGCACACCGTGTGCCTGCTGTGGGGCAACTCGCGCTACTACTGCACCTCGCCGAGGATTATCCTGCTCATCAAAGAGATATCCAACCAACTCATTCGTCAAGTAGGGAAAAAGACTATAACATTTGTTTTTTAATGTTAAGGTTGTTTTTTTGTTATTTAATTATTTATTTTTTTTGCCTTTAGTGTTCTGACTACCTGGACCCAAGTTCACTGTTTCAAGGCGAGCTGGATGAGGCTCAGGAGAGGGTGGCGTTGTGCATCGAAACGCTCCAGGATTTTAAGTAAGATTCATTTTTTTTTTTGGCTCCACACACTGACGATATCCCTTAATTATTTTTTCAATTAATAAGTTGTTTATTTGCAGAGAAGTGTTTGAAGAGTCCCGCGGCAACTTAGGCTCCGGTTATTTCAAAAATAGCGAACCCGTCATGTGGAATTTTAAATCTTCCATTGTATTTGACAGGCTTAATAAATACATTGAAAGGTTGGAAAAAATTCAGGTGTGGAAAATGCGTAACTATTGAACGTCACTGGTAAAATTGAATCGTTTCGCTAAATGTTTACTGTAATAAACCGCGTTGTTTTTCTCCAGACTGTGTTTGACGCAGGCGTCGAGTACTCCAAGCTGGAGAAGGTGGAAATAGGGGGACTGAAGGGACGAATCTTGGGCCAGAAAGTGGAGAAACTGTTCGATGAGTTCAAGACCATTTTTAGCGGTTTCACTCGCATCGAATACGACCCCCTGAACCCGGACGACGGCTCCTTCGAGAGGGACGAGAGGGTGTTCAAGGAGAACATGAAGGACCTCGAAGGGCGGCTCGCCGCCATCATCACGCAGGCCTTCGACGACTGCTGCAACTTCGAGAGCCTGTCCAAGGTATGAATCCAAACAGAGGCGTGATTTATTTTGGCCCTGCGTCGTCCGACACGTCCTCGCCTTTTTTTGCAGCTGATTCAAGTAGCGGGCTCCTTGATGGACAGGCCCTCGGCCAAGGAAGACATGAAGGAGCGCATGCCCCGCATCCTGGAAGTGTACAGCAAGGACCTAGACGCGGTCAAGGTGGGAAAAGGAGCAATCGAGAGACACTTTGATGATAGCATGATCACCCCATGAGCTCTTTCGGGCAGGTCATCTTCGACCAGTACTTGGCGGCCAAGGAGGAGAACGGATTCTTTGAAGTGGACTGCTACTTACCACCAACTGCAGGCGCCATGACGTTCGTTCTCAAACTGCGCAGCCGCATCCAGGCGCCGATGGAGTTCTTCAACGATTGGGAAAACCCGTAAGTCGTGCCGAATAAAATGAGACCTGATGAAATGTGGGTGTTTCGACGCGTGACCTTGTGCGCCCTGTGCAGGATCCTTGAAACGGCAGACATGGAGCACGTGAGGCACAAGTACGAGGAGATGAAGGAGAAGCTGGACGGGCTATGGGACTCGCTGTACTCGGAGTGGGCCAACCGGGTGCCGGGGGAGGTGAACGAGCACCTGTCCAAGACGCTGCTCACACGCCACGAGGACAACACCATCGAGACTAACTTTGCGCCCGAGGTAAGCAGCCGAGAACTGTGCGATCGCTGTCTCGACATCTGCTGCTACTGCACACGGGACCAATGTTCGAATGTTTTCTCTGAAAGCCAGCTTTACAAACCTTATTTTTTTGCACTACCAATAATCATATACTTAAAAAAAATTGAGGAATACCACGTGACGTTGTCACCAGTTGGTCGCTGCCCTGCGTGAGTGCCGGTACCTGCAGTTCTTGGACATCGAGGACATCCCCGCCCCGGCCAAGGAACTCTTTGACCGTTCGGAGGAGCTGCACTTGTGGGTCACTACGCTCAACCGCATAGTGGAGTGGTGAGTAGCGTGGGGTAGGACAAGAAAAATGGGGAGTGGCACGGCTTGACCAAGGTCCGTTTACCAGGTACAACGAGATCCTAAACCGCTGCATCCCGGTCGAGTTCGACCTGATCCGGGAGGAGATGAACGGCATCGACGGCCACATCAAGGAGCTGCAGGACAAGCTGAACTGGAAGTCGGACGGTGAGTGGCGCGCTCGCCTCCGCCAGCAGCGTACAGCGTGTGGTGCCGTGCAGTGAACGCCCTCCGTCACGTCCCCAGGGGTGTGGCCGCACGTCGAGAACATCCGGGACCTGACCAAGGCGCTGCATGGCCGCGTGCTGCAGGCGCAGGCCAACGTGGACCACATCAAGGGGCTGCTGGACAACTTCGCGCACGTGCCGCTGTTCGAGCGCGACGAGAAGGCCGGGCTGCTGCTGGGCCTCGCCGACCGCACCGCCAGGGTCAACAAGCGGTGAGCGCCGCCAGGCTTGCCGTCAGGCCGTCAGCGTTTCAGTTACCCACAAGGCTCGTGGGAATTTATTTCATTCATTGCTTTCTTTCGTAGATTTGTCGAGGTGCGCGTCGCCGGTGATCAGATCCACCTGAAGATGGACGAGAACTACAAGCTGTTCCACAACATCCCGCTGGAGGAGGAGCAGCCCGAGGCACCCGTGCGCAAGAAGCGACTGAAGAAGCGCTTCGACGAGGACGGCAACGAGATCCCCTGGGAGGAGGGCGAGGAGGAGTGGGAGAGCTACGACGAGGAGGACGACGTGGAAGAGGAGCACGTCGAGGAGGAGGAAGAGCAGGAGTCGTCGTCGGACGAGAGCTCCGAGTCCTCGGAGGAGCTGTGGAGCTCGGACAGCGAGACGGGTGGGCGCACGGCGGTGAAGAAGCAGGCCGTGGAGGGCTGGGATATGGACACTTGGGCGGAGGACGGCCAGGACGACCAGGACGAGTGGGCCGCCGGCCAGGTGCAGCCGGCCCCGACGCCACCCCCGGAGGACGGCGCGGCCGAGGAGGATGCCGCCTTGGGGGCGGGCGCGGGCAGTGCGGGTGGCGTGGGCAGTGCAGGTGGCGCGGGCAATGCGGGTGGTGCCGGCAGCGCGGCAGGGGCTGCGGAGGGTGCCGCCGGGGGTGTGGCAGGGTCCGCAGCAGGGTCGGCCGTCGCCGGGCTGGGCAGCGCGGAGCGCCCAGCCAGCACGGTGGCATCTGAGAGAGGCAGCGCTGAGCCTGCGGGTAGCGTGGCGGAGCCTGCCGCCGAGTCCAGCTCCGTGGATGGGGTAGGTAAAACCGGTGAAACCTGCATTAAAGTACTCGCGCTGAGCGGGTTCAGGCAAAGTAAAAGTGGAGTCTTTCCCCAAGGCTGATCGAGTGTCGAGGAGCTCGACATCCACGGCCACCACCAGGGAGTCCGCGAGGGTGAGTACAACGAACGTGCGCGCCTCCCTGGCCATGGCCCTGGCGTCACACCTCGTTTCCTCCCAGACCACCGCCGCGTCGTCCAGCGGCGCCACGGTGTCCCTGGACCTGAGCGTGTCGGAGGACGTGCTGCCGGTGAGTGCCTGGCGCGCGGCAGCCCAGCGCGATCACTAAACACCACCGCCTCCACCGTCTGATGGGGCACCCTTTCCTCTGCAGGCTCTGCCCGAGGAGCCGACGCACTCGGCCGAGTGGCTGGCGTACCTGGAGCACATCGACGACATGGTGATGCAGAAGCTGACGCAGGCCGTGCAGAGCAGCGTGGACGTGTTTTTCGAGGAAACCAACCCGGACAGGCCGAGAGCCGACAGCAAGCCACTGTTCGAGGCAAGCGGGGGTAGGGCGTGGGCGTGGCAAGGGCAAAGACAACCATTCAGCCTGACTGTTGCCTTTTGCTCGCAGGTGAATCTGGAGCTCAAGGACCCCGATATCGTGTTCAACCCTTCCCTTGACGACGAGGCTCGGAAGGGCTTCTACCGGCTGGTGGAGGGCCTGCTTTACGACGTAGTGCACATGAGCGAGCTCATCTCCCGCGTGGCCCAGCACAACCCCCGGCCGCACTACAGGGTACTCGCCAAACGAACATTATTGCGTTAGTGTGGCTAGAACTGTCGCTAACAATGGACATACTTCTTTCCCTGCAGAAAGACATTCATCAGAACACGGAGCTAAACAGCCAGCTCCAGGAGATCCTCATGCGCGTCCGCACAGTCATCGCCGAGGTGGGTGCGCTGCTCGAGGCGCTGCTCGAGGCGCTGCTCGAGGCGCTGCTCGAGGCGCTGCTCGAGGCGCTGCTCGAGGCGCTGATCGAGGCGCTGCTCGAGGCGCTGCTCGAGGCGCTGCTCGAGCCATCGGTCCGGCGCCGGGCTGTCCTCGTCACATTGCCCCTCTGTTGCAGGCGGTGGACGAGTGCGACAAGATGAACGTGCACTCGTACTTGTGGATGGACGACCGCGACGAACTCTTCGGCCAATTCCTCAAGTACGGCCACTACCTCACGCCCGACGAGCTGGACGAGCTGGCTGCCGCTGAAGAGGGCACCACGCCCATCAAGGAGACTCCGCCTGACCTCGAGAAGTTCAAGGAGTTGGTACGTGACGTCTGCCCCGGCGGAAACACTATAGAGTGAGACATTGCGTGAGCGCTTCCCATCAACATGGAGCGATGCTCTGCACGCAGATCGAGCTGTACGAGGGCCTGTACAAGGAGATCGACGAGATTCCCACGGAGAAGGTGTTCCACACGTGGTTCCGCGTCAACGTCAAGCCCTTCAAGCAGGCCCTGCTCAACACCGTGTGCAAATGGAGCAACATGATCAAGCAGCACCTCGTGGACCACGTCATCAACAGGTAACGGGCGGGGCTGCTGGACAAGTTGGCCTACCCGTATTTCTATTGTGGAAATGTCATGTCAATGTTCTTCAGGAAAATCCTATTCTCGCCCGTCTTAAAATAGGATTTTACCGAAGAGTATTTACAGAAAATTTGCGAAACGGCTTTATTTTGGCTGCAGCTTGCGCGGCCTGGCCGAGTTCAACGAGGAGGCCGAGCGCGAGTTGAGCCGTGAGGTGAAGGAGGGCGACTACGACGCGCTGCTCGCCGTCATGAACTACCTGGGCAAGGTGCGCGACCGGCGCGACAAGACGGACACTATGTTCGAGCCCATCAAGGACACGATCGAGCTGCTCAAGACCTACGACGTGGAGTTCCCCGAGGAGATCTACGTGCAGCTGCAGGAGCTGCCGGACGCGTGGAACAACGTCAAGAAGATCGCCATCGCGGTGCGCACGGCCGTGTCGCCGTTCATCACGCACGAGATGAACCAGATCAGGCGCAGGATCACCGTGCTGGACGCGCGCCAGCTGGCCTACCGCGAGGCCTTCAAGAAGATGCCCTTCTTCAGGTGGGCCTGGAACCCATCCCATTTTGCAGATATGATATTGACTCGGTTTCAAAAGTAATTTTTTTTCCACTTTAGGTTTGACTGCAAGAACTGCTACGACGAAATCGATCAGGCACAGAAGGAGATATGTGAGCTGGAGGAGTACATCGGCAAGATTTCCGAGCAAGCCGCCCTGTTCGAAGTGAACGTGCCGGACTTCAGGGGCGTCAAGATGTGCAGGAAGGAGATAAAGATGATCAAGGTAAGCAAGTCTATGCCTCTCACAGCTTCGATCACTGCTCCGTTAATTTCACGTTCTGTCCTAACGCAGCAACTCTGGGACTACGTGAACGTGGTGCAGAGCAGTCTGGACGAGTGGAAGACGACGCCCTGGAGGGAGATCGAGGTCGACAACATGGACATGGAGTGCAAGAAGTTCGGCAAGGAGCTCCGAAGTAAGTCCACCTTGCGTTCGATGTTCTGATTCGCGCATGGCATTCTCTGCAACTAGACCTCCTACGCTTGCACAGCCCTGGACAAGGAGATGCGGGGTTGGGACACGTTCATCTCCCTGGAGGCCCTGCTCAAGAACATGGTGACGTCGCTGCGCGCCGTGAGCGAGCTCCAGAATCCTGCCATCAGGGAGCGCCACTGGCGGCAGCTCATGGCCGCCACCAAGGTCAAAATAGTCATCGACGAGAACACCGTGCTCGATGACCTGCTGCAGCTCAACCTCCACTTGTTTGAGGACGAAGTGAAGACCATCGTGGACAAGTCCGTAAAAGAGATGTCCATGGAGAAGGTTCTGCGCGAGCTGGACGCCACCTGGCGGGAGCAGGAGTTTGAGCGCGAGGAGCACCCTCGCACGGGGGTCCAGCTCATTCGTACCTCGGAAGAGCTCATCGAGACGCTGGAGGAGAATCAAGTGCAGCTGCAGAACATGATGAGCTCCAAGTTCATCGCCTTCTTCCTCACAGAGGTTACAACTTGAAAAAAAAAAATAAAAAAATAACGCTTTTCTAGCCTTCTTCCTAAGTCAAAAGCGGAGCTGAGAAATGTCGCGTGCCACAGGTGTCCGAGTGGCAGTCCAGGCTGGGCAACGCGGACGCCGTCATCAGCATCTGGATGGAGGTGCAGCGCACTTGGTGCCACCTGGAGTCCATCTTCGTGGGCTCCGAGGACATCCGCAGTCAGCTGCCAGAAGATTGCACCCGCTTCGACATGGTGGACGTCGAGTTCAAGGTCGGTACGGCCAGCACTGCGTGGCTCCCCATGGTCCGCGAACGGAACTCTCATTCGTCGCCTCCTGCACCAGAAACTCCTTGAGGAGCTGACCGTCGAGCCAAACATCGTCCGATTCACCAACAAGAAAGGGCTGTACGAGAAGCTGGAGGAGCTGCAGGCGCACCTCACCAAGTGCGAGAAGGCGCTGGCGGAGTACCTGGAGACAAAGCGACTGGCCTACCCGCGGTTCTACTTCGTGTCCTCGGCGGACCTGCTCGACATCCTGTCCAACGGCAACCAGCCCGCCCTGGTGGCAAGGTGGGGCCTGCTAACGCCTGCGAAGTGCATGGTAGGCAGTCCCGCCGAGCACTCGCGTGTGGCGGGCCGGCCTAACCGGCTGGTGACAGGGGCTCCCTTGCCTGACGCCTGCGAAGTGCATGGTAGGCAGTCCCGCCGAGCACTCGCGTGTGGCGGGCTGGCCTAACCGGCCGATGACAGGGGCTCTTCGCGACGACTAGACGAGAGGTGAAACCGGGCGAAACTAATTGTGTCTCTTGCGCAGGCACCTTACGAAGCTATACGACTCCATGGCCAAGCTCAAGATGGAGGGCAGCTCGGACAACAAGGCCACCGCGCCCAAGAAGGCCGCCAAGGCCAAGAGAGACAGCGCCGGTTCGGGTAGCAGCGAGGCGAGCTCCAAGACGGACGTGAAGGCGGAAAAGGCGGACAGCGGCTCAAAGCTGGCGGTCGGCATGTGGGCCAAGGACGGCGAGTACGTTCAGTTCAGCCAGAAGTGCGACTGCGACGGCAAGGTACGCGGAAACGTTAAACGGTCCACCGTCCTCACTGGATCCAAAAACATTAGGGTCTAGATTCGTCATGCCCACCTAAGCAGGATAAAGTGTTACACGTTGGGGCGGATGTTGTTGACGTGAACGTCCCGTGCAGGTCGAGGTGTGGCTGAACCGCGTGACGGACACGATGCGTGTGACGGGCCGCCACTTCTTCCGCGAGGCCGTCAACTCGTACGACGAGAAGCCCCGCGAGCAGTGGATCTTCGACTACCCAGCGCAGACCGCGCTGGTGGGCACGCAGATCTGGTGGACGACCGAGGTGAACATCGCCTTCAGCAGGCTAGAGGAGGGCTACGAGAACGCCCTGAAGGACTACAATCGCAAGCAGGTGAGAGAGCTCGAAGCCTCGCTGCCCTGATCGAAGGCTTGTCTGCGACCAAACCCTTGCCGTAACGACCACGCCGTGCGCTGCAGGTTCAACAACTCAACACGTTGATCAGCCTGCTGCTGGGTGACCTGTCGGGCGAGGACCGGCAGAAGATCATGACCATCTGCACCATCGACGTGCACTCGCGCGACGTGGTAGCCAAGCTAATCGCCCAGAAGGTGGAGTCGAGCACGGCGTTCCAGTGGCAGTCGCAGCTGAGGCACAGGTACCGGCGCCGCCGCTCGCTTCGCCTTGCTTTGCGTGGCCTGGGGGGTGGAGGGGGATGGAGCCGGCGGTGGAGGGTGCGGTCGGAACTGCGCGCCTGGGCGGTGGTTTGCCCCCGCGTGGGGGACGTCCGCCACTTCTTGCGCCTGGCCCGCGGGCCCCGCGCGGGGACACTCTGGGTCCAGCCCGCGGATCCCCTGGGGGATGCATTTGACGGGAAGGGCCCCATCGGCGCAGTGCGGGTGGTGCTGCGGCGCGCGCTGCTGGGCTCACTGCTGTTCCGCAGGCTGGCCAAGCAGCGCGCCGCCATGCTGGCCGCCGCGCTGGCCGCACTGCGCCGCTGCCTGGGCCAGGCGGGAGCCGCGCTGGGGCCGTGGAGCGGCGCGGGGGCCTTCCTGGCCACCGTCGTGCCCCGCAGCCCCCCCGCGGCCTGGCTCTTGGTCGTGTCGCTCGTCGCGGAGCCCAGCGCCCTGGCGGCCCGTCCGCGCGCGCCGTGGGGTCAGCACAGGAAGGGGACCTTGACGGTGCGCTGCCGGCGGACGCCGCGCTCTCGGCAGGGCAACGTGTGATTAGCGCTCCTCGCGAGGATGGGGATTGCGGTTGGTGCCGCTGGGGGAGAATTTTCCTTTCACGCTGTTGGAAATTCCTTCCCGTTTCTAATTACTCTGTCATTTATACATCTTGTGTGTGATTAGCTCGCTTGCAGGTGGTTTTAGACCACCTTCTCGTTTGTACGTTTTTAACCGAAATGAAATAAAATAAAACGATTCGTCCTAGATGCGCTTAATTTTTTTGTTCGTTCTTCATGCCGCTAACCCTAACAACTCGCTTCGTGTTGCTTGAAGCACGTTGCATTTCAGCAGCCCGGCGTGACGCAGAATGCCAGCTTCTGCTAGCCAAACTGACGCGACTAGCTTTAGGATAGTGACTTGTCCGAGGTAAGGGGAACCGTTTTCTTTCATTCTGTTCGCTTTTCTGCACCGAGCATTCCAGTCACCAGGTACGAAAACCGAAAACACCAGTGCACTAGTAATTTAAGGCACTTAGCTTTGTTGGTGCACTAGACTTTTTAAAGAGATGAAAAAGATCTTTGCACCAGCAGCCATGGCTCAACGCTTGTTCAGGTGGGACGACAAGATCGACGACTGCTTCTGCAACATCTGCGACGCGCAGTTCCGGTACGACTACGAGTACCTGGGCTGCACTCCGCGCCTCGTCATCACCCCCCTCACCGACCGCTGCTACATCACCCTCACGCAGGTACTGCTGTTTCACTGTCTCTTTTCACTTTTTTGTGCCCTTGTTTGTGGCAATCTTTTTCTTCTAGTCCCTACACTTGATCATGGGCGGCGCGCCGGCTGGGCCCGCGGGAACGGGCAAGACAGAGACCACGAAGGACTTGGGTCGCGCCATGGGGGTCATGGTCTACGTGTTCAACTGCTCAGAACAGATGGACTACAAGGTGACCAAAACACAAGCCAAAACACACCATTTTTAAAGTGACTTGTCTTATTAGGATCGTGCGGTTCGAGTTATGCGCCAATGTGTGCATTGCAGTCGTGCGGCAACATCTACAAGGGCCTAGCCCAGACGGGGGCGTGGGGATGCTTCGACGAGTTCAACCGCATCTCCGTCGAGGTGCTGTCCGTCGTGGCGGTGCAGGTCAAGACGGTGCTAGACGCCATCCGGTTCAAGAAGACCCGCTTCAGCTTCCTGGGCGAAACCATCACGCTCACGCCCACCGTGGGCATGTTCATCACGATGAACCCCGGGTACGCAGGCCGCACAGAGCTCCCCGAGAACCTCAAGGTGCTGTTCAGGTGAGTGTGGCGGCGGGGACGGGACGACTCGCTTCCAGTGCCGGTCGTGACGTGACCGTGTGCAGGCCCTGCGCCATGGTGGTGCCCGACTTCGAGCTCATCTGCGAGATCATGCTGGTCGCGGAGGGCTTCCAGGAGGCCCGCCTGCTGGCCCGCAAGTTCATCACCCTGTACACGCTGTGCCGCGAGCTGTTGTCCAAGCAGGACCACTACGACTGGGGCCTGCGTGCCATCAAGTCCGTGCTCGTCGTCGCAGGCTCTCTCAAGGTCCAAAACCCTACTTCCTACAGAAAAATTTAAAAAATGATAAATTGAGACTGGTTCAGCGATCAAAGTTTTCCATTGGGCTTGCAGCGCGGCGACCGCCAGAGACCGGAGGACCAAGTGCTGATGCGCGCGCTGCGTGACTTCAACGTGCCCAAGATCGTGACGGACGACTTGCCCGTCTTTCTGGGCCTCATCGGGGACCTGTTCCCCGCGCTGGACGTGCCCAGGAAACGCGACCTGGACTTCGAGAAGTCCGTCCGCTTGGCTGCCATGGACCTGCAGCTGCAGCCCGAGGACAACTTCATCCTGAAGGTGGTGCAGCTGGTGGAGCTGCTGGAGGTCCGCCACTCCGTGTTCATCATCGGCTTCGCCGGGACGGGCAAGTCCATGGTGTGGAAGACGCTGTTCAAGACGTACCAGAACATGAAGATGAAGCCCTTCGTGTCCGACCTGAACCCCAAGGCCGTCACCAACGACGAGCTGTTCGGCGTCATCAACCCGTCCACGCGCGAGTGGAAAGACGGTACGTCAAGCTGGTGGCTCTGCTGCGGCACGCGGGCTCACCCACCGCGCTGTTGCAGGCCTCTTCTCTGTGCTGATGCGTGACATCGCCAACATGTCCGGTGACGGCCCCCGCTGGATGATGCTGGACGGCGACATCGACCCCATGTGGATCGAGTCGCTCAACACGGTGATGGACGACAACAAGGTGCTCACCCTGGCCTCCAACGAGCGCATCGCCATGACCAAGTCCATGCGGCTGCTGTTCGAGATCTCGAACCTGCGCACCGCCACCCCGGCCACCGTGTCCCGGGCCGGCATTCTGTACATCAACCCCACGGACCTGGGCTGGAACCCGTGAGTGCTATCCGATCTGCCTTTTGTAGCGTCGGCTCTGCCGGGCCCGCCACCTCACCGCCGGTCTCTGCCTCTCTCGGCCGCAGGTACGTGACGTCATGGATCGACAAGCGCGACCAGCCGGCCGAGAAGGCCAACCTGCTCATCCTGTTCGACAAGTACGTGCCGCCGACCCTCGAGGCGCTGCGCACCAAGTTCAAGAAGATCACGCCCGTGCCCGAGATCGCGCACGTCAAGATGCTGTGCGACCTGCTGGACTGCTTCCTTACCGACAAGAACCTGCCGCCTGAGTGCCCCAAGGAGTGGTACGAGATCTACTTCGTGTTCAGCTGCGTCTGGGCCTTCGGCTCCGTGCTCTTCCAGGATCAGGCGAGTTCCCTTCGGCCATCACCCCCTCTCGCCTTAACCGCCTGTCTGAGCGTCCCATTGCGCCCTGCAGCTGGTCGACTGGCGGAACGAGTTCCACAAGTGGTGGGTCAACGAGTTCAAGGTGGTCAAGTTCCCCGCCGGCGGCACCGTCTTCAACTACTTCATCGACCCCGACACCAAGAAGTTCCTCCCTTGGAGCGAGATGATCGTGCCGTACGAGTTCGACCCCGACACGCCCCTGCAGGTTGGCCTCCCCGGTTTGGTGACGTAGTTACCCCCTCGTCCCTCTTCACTGGGATGTTATGGCGCAGGCGACGCTGGTGAGCACGTCGGAGACGACACGGCTACGCGTGTTCATGGACCTGCTGCTGCCGCGCCGCATCCCCGTCATGCTGGTGGGCGGCTCCGGCTCGGGCAAGACCGTCATCGTGAACGCCTGCCTCGGCAAGCTGCCAGACTCCTACATGGTCACCAACGTGCCCTTCAACTTCTACACGACTTCCGGTGCGTGCTTGGTTCTGAACAGCCGGGTAGGCGGTATATCCTCGATGGCGATGTCTTGATTGGGTTTCATACTTCCAACAGAGATGCTGCAGAAGGTGCTGGAGAAACCGCTGGAGAAAAAGGCGGGAAGGAACTACGGGCCGCCAGGCAGCAAGAGCATGATCTACTTCATCGACGACATGAACATGCCCGAGGTGAGGTCGGAGCGGTGCCAGTCACTGTGGTCATAACCCACCCGAATCTAACCACCCTCACCCTTTGCTCCTCAAGGTGGACAAGTACTTCACGGTGCAGCCGCACACGCTGATCCGGCAGCACCTGGACTACAACCACTGGTACGACCGCAGCAAGCTCACGCTCAAGGACATCCACAACTGCCAGTACGTCTCCTGCATGAACCCCACGGCGGGCAGCTTCACCATCGACCCCCGTCTGCAGCGCCACTTCTTCGTCTTCGCTGTCAGGTGATTAGTTTGGCCCGCGTCGACAAGTACTTCACTTTCTTCCGTGAACTAAACAAGTTAAAACAGTATGTACTTGCGCTTCGTACGTCGGCCGGCAGCTTCCCCGGTGAGGAGGCACTCACGCACATCTACACCAACATCCTGCAAGGCCACCTCACTCAGTCCGTCGTCAAGTTCAACCCCGCCGTGGTGAGGCTCGTGCCGTCGCTGGTGCAGTCGGCGCTCTTCCTGCACTCCAAGATGTCCACCGCATTCCTGCCCACCGCCGTCAAGTTCCACTACCTGTTTAACCTGCGAGACCTGGCCAACGTCTTCCAGGTGAAGACAGCACCATGAGTCAAGTGTCGGGCTTGGGCCATGACATTCTCAGCGGCATTGTCCTGTCTGCAGGGCATCTTGTTCAGCTCCCCGGACTGCCTGCCCGACCACTCCGCCCTGGTGCGGCTGTGGGTGCACGAGGCGACGCGCGTGTACCACGACAAGCTGGTGGACGACTCGGACCGGGACCAGTTCAAGAAGCTGCTCATGGACGCCGTGAAGAAGGTCGAGGTGAGCCTCAGCCGCGCCTCTACCACCTTTCTGTCTGTGTTTCTGGCGTTTTTAATATGCAGTGTTTTTGCCTTTGACCCAACTAACCTGAAATCGGGACTGCTGGGCCGTGTGTTGCTTGGCTTTCTCCGTGAGTGCGTCTCTGGCTTTGTACATTCCCCCGGCCCGGGCCTGTGCCACTGTGTGCTTCCCTCTTGTAAATACGTGTCCTTGTGTGAGGTGTGTTCGTTTAAACTGGTCTGCTTTTGCTGTACTCTACGCCGTGCCTTGGCCTATGACGCTACTGTGCCGCTGTTCCATGCTGCCAGAGCGAGCCCTTCGCTGAAGTAAGTGCTTCATAGAGCCCCGCGCGCCACATCGTCCGGTTTGCACCTTCCTTGGTTATTACGACCACTTAAGCGGCGGTGTACGTGGCGCCTTGCTCCCGCTTGGTGCTGACACTGCACTGCGCCTTGCAGGGCGTGGACGAGGCCGCTGTCCTGGAGAAGCCCATCATCTACGTGCACTTCGCCGAGGGCATCGGCGAGACCAAGTACCTGCCGCTGGACACGTGGGAGGCGCTCAACAAGCTGCTACAGGACGCCCTGGCGCAGTACAACGACATGGTCGCGTCCATGAACCTCGTGCTGTTCGAGGACGCGATGGACCACATCTGCAGGTGAGCACCGGTCTGAAGCCACACTGCTCTCAAGAAACACAGCGCTAATGCGGCGGTCTCCAGGATTTGTCGCATCCTGATGGGGCCGCGGGGGAACGCGCTGCTCGTGGGCGTGGGCGGCAGCGGCAAGCAGTCCCTCACCAGGCTGGCGGCCTTCATCTGCAACCTGGACGTGTTCCAAGTGCAGCTGCGCAAGGGCTACGCCATCGCCGACCTCAAGGTCTTCACGTCGAGAGCTGGCTTCCCGCGCCGGTATTTGTTTTTACTGTACCGGTTTCCCCCACTGTTATCTCGTCCCTTCCCCAGGCGGAGCTGGCCGTGCTGTACCAGAAGGCCGGGCTCAAGGGGGCGGGCTTGCTGTTCCTCATGACGGACGCGCAGGTCCCCGACGAGCGTTTCCTCGTTATCATCAACGACATGCTGGCTTCGGGTGAGATCCCGGACCTGTTCGCCGACGACGAGGTCGAGAACATCATCAACCAAATGCGGGGCGAGGTCAGACTCGTGAAACGGTTCTCCCTACCGTGGGTTTAAATCGGCTCCATTCTTAAACTTTTCACTCCGGCGTGCAGGTGAAGGGCGTTGGCATCCAAGACACGCGCGAGAACTGCTGGAAGTTCTTCATCAACCGCGTGCGCTGCATGCTCAAGACCGTCCTTTGCTTCTCCCCCGTGGGTGCCACGCTGCGCACACGCTCGCGCAAGTTCCCCGCCATCACCAACTGCACCGCCATCAACTGGTTCAACGAGTGGCCGTACGAGGCGCTGCAGTCGGTGTCACTGCGATTCCTGTCCGAGCTGGAGGCCCTGCCCGAGAACCTGCGCAAGTCAGTGTCCGAGTTCATGTCGTACGTCCACGCCTCCGTCAACGAGATGTCCCAGGCGTACCTGGTGAACGAGCGTCGCTACAACTACACGACGCCCAAGTCATTCCTGGAGCAGATCGAGCTGTACGGGAAGCTGCTGACGAGCAAGTCCGACGAGCTGTCGTGCAAGATCGTGCGCCTGCAAAACGGCCTGGAGAAGCTGGCCAGCTGCGGCGAACAGGTCGACGGTCTGAAAGAAGTGCTGGCGGTGCAGGAAGTGGAGGTGCGGCAGAAAAACGCGGCGGCCGACGAGCTGATCGTGGTCGTCAGCAAGGAGACCGAGAAGGTGTCCAAGGAGAAAGCCATCGCTGCGGAGGAAGAGCGCAAGGTCATCGAGAAGGAGGAGGAGGTGTCCGCCCAGAAGAAGATCTGCGAGCAGGACCTAAAGGCCGCCGAGCCCGCGCTCATCGCCGCAGCCGAGGCCCTCAACACCCTCAACAAGGTGCGTACTACGCACCGCGCGGCACTGCGAGCCCGGTGACCGCAGGACCCTGATTTAAAATTCTCGTTTCTTTTTGCAGAACAATTTGTCCGAGCTGAAGGCGCTTGCATCGCCCCCGCAAGCCGTCACCCAGGTGCTGGCGGCCGCCATGGTGCTTATGTCCCCCAAGGGCAAGGTGCCGAAGGAGCGCGGCTGGAAGGAATCCAAGGCCTTCATGGGCAAGGTGGACACGTTCCTGGACAACCTGCTGCACTACGACAAGGAGAACATCCACCCCGACGTCGTCAAAGCTATCAAGCCCTACCTCAACAACAAGGAGTTCGTCCCGGAGCTGATCCGGACCAAGTCAACCGCCGCAGCAGGTAGGTTCTCTCACTTGGGGCGAATGTGCGAGGCCTTGCTGACGCCGTTCCTTTCAGGTCTGTGCGCGTGGTGCATCAACATCATGGCCTTCCACGACGTGTACGTCAACGTGGAGCCCAAGAGGCGCGCGCTCAACGAGAAGAACGCCGAGTGGGTGGCAGCGCGGCAGCGGCTGGCCGAGCTCAAGAGCAAGCTGGACGTGTTGGAGGGCGAGTTGGCCGTGCTCACGGACAAGTTCGAGGTGGCGGTGGCGGAGAAGCTCAAGTGCCAGGAGGAGGCTGACTCGACGGCCGAGACCATCGACCTGGCCAACCGGCTCGTCACGGGGCTCGGCTCCGAGAGCGTGCGTTGGCAGGAGTCCATCGCCAAGTGAGTGACTGGTGCTGAAGCACTGCTCGTCATTGAGAACATTCAGTGGCGTCGAGCGACCATTTCCTTTAGTAGGTTCTTAGCCGTGCGCACTCGAGCCGCGGACTCTGATCTTACTAGTCCCCGGTTCGAAACCGCCCACCGTCTCTACCTTTTTCACGGCAGTTTTGTGCAGTGTTGCATTCTATTTCGTTTTTAGCCGAGCGCAATAACTGTATTTAGTGTATTAGCACGTTGGAGCAGTGAAAACCAACTCGGACATGGTCGTGTTCCTCAGCTTCCAGAAGAAGGGTACCACTCTGCCCGGGGACATGCTGCTGGTGACCGCCTTCATCTCCTACGTGGGCGGCTTCACGCGCTCCTACCGAGTGGACCTGCAGCACAAGAAGTGGCTGCCCTTCCTCAAGACCTTGAACGTGCGTACTGCTCCGCCTTGCCGGACAGACAGGCCAGTGCACTTTTGTCACCGCCTTTCTGCCTTGCAGCCGCCCATCCCGCTGACGGAGGACCTAGACCCGCTGTCCATGCTGACGGACGACGCGCAGGTGGCGGCCTGGAACAACGAGGGCCTCCCCAACGACTCAATGTCCATCGAGAACGCGACCGTCATCATGAACTCAGCGCGCTGGCCGCTCATGATCGACCCGCAGCTGCAGGGCATCAAGTGGATCAAGAATCGGTACGGCAAGCACCTCAAGGTGGTGCGCCTCGGCCAGAAGTCGTACCTGGACGTCATCGAGCGCTCCATCAGCCGCGGCAAGACAGTGCTCATTGAGTTCATCGGCGAGACCATGGACGCCGTGCTCGAGCCGCTGCTCAGCCGCGCACTCATCAACAAGGGCAGGTGAGTCGTAGGTTCAAATACTTGTTTACCCCGTTTTCTGTTTTTTTTTTTTTTTTTTTTTTTAAATGTATTTCGAGGTTTTTTTTTGTGGCAGAGCCATTAAGATGGGCGACAAGGAGATCGACTACAACCCCAAGTTCCGGCTCATCCTACAGACCAAGTTGGCCAACCCGCACTACAAGCCGGAGATGCAGGCGCAGACCACTCTCATCAACTTCACCGTGACGCGCGACGGCCTGGAGGAGCAGCTTCTGGCCGAGGTGGTGAAGGCCGAGCGGCCGGACTTGGAGAGTCTGAGGGTGAGCATGAATACAGTGTACCTGCAGTGTTCCTCGACGCGTCATTTCGGCCTGGTTGCGTCCCCGCTTAGATGGAGCTGACGACCAAGCAGAACTCGTACAAGATCGAGATCAAGAACCTGGAGGACGAGCTGCTGCAGCGGCTGAGCTCGGCGGGCGACAACGTGCTTTCCGACAAGGCCCTCGTGCTCAACCTCGAGCGCACCAAGCGCACCGCCGAGGACATCGTCGTGAAGGTGGAGGAGTCCAAGGTGACGGGGCAGCGCATTGACGAGGCCCGCGAGCACTACCGGCCGGCCGCGTCCCGCGCGGCGCTGCTCTACTTCATCCTCAACGACCTGCACAAGATCAACCCTGTGTACCAGTTCTCGCTCAAGGTACGAGGTCGCGGGGGAAGGGTCGAATCCGGTTCAGTCAGTTTCGGAATGAGTGTTTGTGTTGGGCAGGCCTACACCGTGGTGTTCCACCGCGGCATCCAGCTCGCCGTCCCCGCGGACACCCTGCAGGCGCGCGTCAACAACCTCATCGACTCCATCACGTACCAGACGTACATCTACACGAGCAGGGGGCTCTTTGAAGCGGACAAGCTCATCTTCATGATGCAGATGGCCGTGCAGGTTCGTTCAAAGTGTCACGTAAAAATCGCCCATTTTGTGCGTTCGTCATTTACAGTAGCTGATAAAAATTACTGTGTCTGGCTCTCTCCCATTGCTTTCTCGTTGCCTCAGATGGATGCGGCTGAAAACGTGCGTAATCATTATTTCTCTGTGTTGAACTTGCCTTTACTGTACCCAGACCTTAAGTTTCTCGCACATCGTTGCGGGTCAGTCGATTTGCGGTTGGTTTCCTAACATCAGCCCCCCGACACGCCCTCTGCGCCGTGCTGGCAGGTGCTGCTCAAGGCCCAGGAGGTGGAGCCCGTGGAGCTGGACTTCCTGCTCCGCTACCCGTTCGTCACCAACCTGCAGAGCCCGGTCGACTTCCTCTCCGACACGTGCTGGGGCGGCATCGTCGCGCTGTCCAACATGGCCGAGTTCAAGTAAGGCGCATGCGTCTGTTCAGCCCTTCGTGCCTCGCTTTGCATTACATTGTGGCCGTGCGCAGGAACCTCGACAAGGACATCGAGGGTGCAGCCAAGCGGTGGCGGACCTTCGTCGAGTCGGAGGCCCCCGAGAAGGAGAAGTTCCCCGGCGACTGGAAGGGCAAGTCCGCGCTGCAGCGCCTGTGCATGATGCGCGCGCTCCGCCCGGACCGCATGATCTACGCCACGCAGTGGGTACCGCCGGGCTTGGAGTTGCTGCTCGTTGCCAGTGCATTCTAAAATGTCATCCCGACCGCCAAAACCAGGGCCTTCATCGAGGAGAAGCTGGGGGCTAAGTTCACCGAGTCGCGCTCCATCCCATTCGAGAAGTCGTTCGAGGAGAGTAGCCCCACGACGCCAACCTTCTTCATCCTGTCGCCCGGAGTGGATCCCCTGAAGGTGACTGCAGGGGTCATGGCGGCGGAGAGCATGCACGGTCCCCGCACTAATGATGCCTCTCTGTCCCCAGGACGTGGAGAAGCTTGGCAGAAAGATGGGCTTCACGTCGGACAAGCGCAACTTCCACAACGTGTCGCTGGGGCAGGGCCAGGAGCCCGTCGCGGAGAAGGCCATGAAGCGCGCGGCCAAGAAGGGCCACTGGGTCATCCTGCAGGTGGGTGGTGTCTCTCCCCTTTCTTTGCCCCCCCTTCCCCCCGCTTCCGCCCTGCCTGCCTACACGTTGCCGTTGAACACCGCAGAACATCCATCTGGTGGCCAACTGGCTGCCCAGCCTGGAGAAGCGCATGGACAAGTGTGCCGAGAAGCCCCACGACACCTACCGCCTGTTCATGAGTGCCGAGCCCGCGCCCGCGCCCGAGTTCCACATCCTGCCGCAGGGCGTGCTGGAGTCCTCCATCAAGATCACCAACGAGCCGCCCACCGGCATGCACGCCAACCTGCACAAGGCGCTCGACAACTTCTCGCAGGAGACGCTGGAAATGTCCACCAAGGAGGCCGAGTTCAAGTCCATCCTGTTTGCGTTGTGCTACTTCCACGCCGTGGTCGCGGAGCGGCGGAAGTTCGCGGCCCAGGGCTGGAACCGCGTGTACCCCTTCAACTTCGGTAAGCCTCGCCCTGGCTGCGCCCCCGCTTGCAGTTTGTAGCCTTAACTGTGACCCATGACTCGCAGGGGACCTCACCATCAGCGTAAACGTGCTGTACAACTACCTGGAGGCCAACACGCGGGTGCCCTGGGAGGACCTGCGATACCTGTTCGGCGAGATCATGTACGGTGGCCACATCACGGACGACTGGGATCGCCGCCTGTGCGCCACCTACCTGGAGGAGTACCTTCAGGCCGAGCTGGTGGACGGCGACTTGATGCTAGCCCCCGGCTTCACTTCGCCACCCAACTCGGACTACTCGTCGTACCATCAGTACATCGATGATTTCCTGCCGCCCGAGAGCCCTATGCTATATGGGCTGCACCCCAACGCAGAGATCTCCTCGCTGACCGCCACCTCGGAGAAGCTGTTCAAGACCGTCTTCGAGATGCAGCCGCGCGACGCCATGGCCGGCTCTGGCGCCACGGTGTCGAGGGACGAGAAGGTGAGTGCCCTTCTTGCGCGTCTCGGAGGCGTAGGCCGTGGATAGGTGAGCAGCCCGTTTTGGCGCGCAGGTGAAGCAGATGCTGTGCGACATCCTGGAGCGTCTCCCGGAGCCCTTCAACATGGCCGAGATGATGGGCAAGGTGGAGGACCGCACGCCCTACGTGATCGTGGCCTTCCAGGAGTGCGAGCGGATGAACCAACTTATGGCTGAGCTGCGGCAGACGCTGGTGGACCTCGACCTCGGCCTCAAGGTGAGCTTGGCTGTTGGCGCACTCACGGCATGCAATGGAGCTGCGCGTCCTCACGCGGGCCTCGTTCCAGGGCGAGCTGACCATCACGCCCGCCATGGAGAACCTGGAGCAGTGCCTGTTCATCGACAAGGTGCCCGAGAACTGGTCGGCGAAGGCGTACCCCTCTATGTTAACGCTGTCGTCGTGGTTCGCCGACCTGCAGCTCCGGCTGAAGGAGCTCGAAAATTGGACGCAGGACTTCATCGTACGTATCGGATTCCAACTCCCCCCCCCCCCAAACTTGTATCGCGTCTTTTTAAACAACTCTCCCGGCGGCCGTGTGCAGATGCCCGGGTCGGTGTGGCTGGCGGGCTTCTTCAACCCTCAGTCTTTCCTCACGGCCATCATGCAGAGCATGGCCAGGAAGAATGAGTGGCCGCTGGACAAGATGTGCCTCCAGTGTGACGTCACCAAGAAGGGCCGCGACGACTTCAGGTGAGCACTTGCGCGTCACCATACAGTATCCGCCTTGAGGGCGGTCGGATCGGGGTGCCAGTCCGGGGGAAGTACCAATCGCCGCGTGTGGTGGTGGTTGCAGCCAAGCGCCGCGTGAGGGCGCCAACGTGCACGGCCTGTACATGGAGGGCGCGCGCTGGGACGTGGGCTCTGGCTGCATCGTGGACTCCCGGCACAAGGAGCTGTTTCCCCTCATGCCCGTCATCTATGTGCGCGCCATCACGCAGGACAAGCAGGAGACGCGCAACGTGTACCAGTGCCCCGTGTACAAGACGCGCCAGCGAGGGCCCACCTTCGTCTGGACTTTCAACCTCAAGACGCGCGACAAGCCCACCAAGTGGACGTTGGCCGGCACGGCGCTCCTGCTCAGCCTCTGAGCGCCTCGCCCATCACTCCGCTCGAAAGAGTGCGGCATAGTGTTGCGAGGGAGGGTCGTAGGTCTACAGTCCTTGCCTCGTGATCTCGAGGGTAGTTAGGTACCACCAACCAGCTTGGTCTGTAGTAGTTATTTATTTTATCAATCATGGCTGTGAGTTTTCTGTATGTGTCGTGCGACTCTTGTTGCCAACGTTCGGAGATATTATCTCCTTGCTGTTGCTGATTTATTGTTATCTTGACTTTGTATATCTTTTTTGTTGCATCGTTCTTTTTTAGTTCAGCTATGATAATTATGAGCCTGGTTTGGAGAATATTCATCATTTCAATAAAAACATGCTTTATTTTATCTAGCATCTTGAATTGCAATAAACATAGCTGGTTTAGGAACGTAGGTTACATTAAATAGTATGTGTATTAGTACTTCACCAAGATAATACTTGTTCCATCACTTCACAATATAAAGGTCTTTTAGGGCAAGCATAAATACTGAAACATAAAAGTGACTTTCATATGTCAAGCGCACAACCACTTTACACAAGGGGGATTTTTGGTCTCCAATTTAGCATAACAATCCTGCATGCTGCTGGAAACTACCAGCATATTATGGCTATTAAGTCAAAATATATTTTTTTAAATTCATTATGCAGAGTAATATTTTAGAAAGAATTAAAAACATACTCTTATGGTAGCACTTGGGCTGATAGAACCCATGAAAAAATTTGTTAAGGGATCACATTAGTATAAATCACAAAAGTTGAATCACAATCATTAACACAACAAAATCACAACACAGTTAATACTTTGCACTTTCATCAACTATTGACATACTTAGTACTAATAAAGTTCATAGCGCCATCTTTAAGTAATTCCCTCACCAATAGGAACGATTTTGACATAAAGTATACCAAAAAATGACTAACAAATCTTAACACTTAAGATTGACTGGAAATAAAATTTTCATAAAACATAACAAAGGAAAAAAATAATCATGCCAGCCAACATTGCTTCCATGACTTTTCTTCATAATATGACTTTGACTAGGTTCAATACGATTCAACAAACTATAATTCATACCAAAACACTTTTCATAAGTGTTCAACCGTTCAACCACAGCCCACATATTCAGCTAATTAATCAATATGGTAAAGTCAATTTTATTTCATATTGTAATGGTCCCACTGTGAAGCTCGCTTTAAGCACTGATTTAGACTCATTTAGATACATGAAGAAAATTCAGAATGATAAATACAATAATACAAATGAGTTGCACTTCTTTCTTTACAGTTGTTCTTTTTTATCCTGAGTGGGGATTCTTATGCATTTTGTGATGGTGATGTAACTGAAAGAGGTGCCTCATCATCTGTTTCAGTGGGTGAGAGACGAATTGTTTGGTACCATTGATTGGTTAAATCATTCATTTGACTCTTACAGTCCTTAAGTTCCTGGCAAACAGAAGTTCCATCAGCATAAATAAATCATAGTAACAACTGTAAAAATGCAATAAAAACACAACCAAATAAAGACACTTACTTGCTGGGTGAAGCGCCGAGTAAAGAAGGGAATGAAAATTTTGATGTCCAGGCGAGCAAAGCCTTTGATACGGGACTGCATGAAACCAACTTCCATTTCCTCTTCAGTTAGTTCAGACAGATGCTCAGAGTCGATAGCTTGTCCCTACAGAAAGAACATAGAGCATACAGTTAATCAAATATTTTCTGTAAAATTTAAATTATAGCAAATCTTTATCTTACCCATTCCTTAGTTTTACTCAATGATAGGCCCTTGTCTCTCCTCCTTCGTCTTGAGCGTTCTTTCGGACCAGCTTGGAGGAACTAAACAGATAATTACATGAGAAAAAAGAATTTTTTTTTTTGGTACAGGAAACAAATATAAATTACTTCAGGCATAAATTGACGAAATGGCTACAAAAAGACCAAGGACATACTTTCATCAGAGGCATTGTTGAACCTCCGAGAGCGAGTGTTGTGAACAGAACAATGATGAGTGTTGTAGTTATAATGACATGTCTGGTTTCATCACTGAACTCCAGATGAAGAGAGAGTGCATACGAAATTGCACCTCTTAAGCCTGAAATAAGAAAAAGGTGCTAAGCAACAAATATTCAATAGTAAAACATACCAGGTAAATCAGTTTCTCTGCTTTTTTTTTTTTAAGTCCAGTATACAGTTCTACTGATTACCGACCGCTGAACCACATGATGAACATCATTCGAGGGGTTATCTGATGTTCTCTGAAGCGGTTCACAAGAATAGCTAAGGGAAATATATTTGCTGCGCGACCTAGAAGACACAAAATGAGGCTCCACACAACCTAAGAGAGAAAAAAGTTACAACTGTTGTCATACATTTTTAAGGGTGAACATATTTTCATACATTTTGAACGGTGAACATTTTTTGTCTTCTTTCTTTTTAAACATCTACTTACAAGAGCAGGTTCAATTCGATGTCTAAAGCTGAATATTGCTAAACCCAAGTAGGCAAACACACAGGTTTCAGCAATGAAAGCTAGCGTCCTCATTGTCTGTTGCATGGTTATTTGTGTTACAGTGGAAAGATTAAAATGAGTGTAGTGAGACATGACAATGCCGCAGAATAGAATTGCCATGATGCCTGCAAGAAATACCGTATGGATAAATAAAAATACTATTACTTTCAGTAGGCACAAACATGACTTTAAAAAAAACCTCTATGGAATTGAATACAGATATTTTAAGACTTCAAGATAGTCCTTACCTGACAAATGTATTCCCTCAGCCAGAGCATAAGGTGCATAGGTAAACACCAACATCATTCCAAATTCTAGGGAGGGGTGTTTTCGAAGGTCCACATGTTTCAGTAACAGAGCACTAGCAAGTGCAAAGACTACTCCAATGCCCGCAGACGCAAAAAACATCATGCAAAACCTGTTAAATGTGAAATGAAATATTAACACATATTTACTATCTTCACAGGAAGC
Source organism: Stenchaetothrips biformis (assembly GCA_030522485.1). Lineage (NCBI taxonomy): Eukaryota > Metazoa > Arthropoda > Insecta > Thysanoptera > Thripidae > Stenchaetothrips > Stenchaetothrips biformis. The sequence continues at coordinate 23,068,960 of CM060086.1, read as the reverse complement.
TTGAACAGCAAAGCTAACAATGGAAAAAGTAGAATACCTGTTAATGCCAGTTTTGAAAGCTTCCCAGGATGACATGGCAGGGTTGTTACTCTCTAAAATGCTTGTTGTTAGCACAATTGAAATAGCATCATTTAAAATACTTTCTCCAAATACTAACATATTAAGAACTGGATCAACATCAAGAGCATGGAAAATGGCAACTGTTGCAACAGGATCAACTGCTGATATTAGAGAGCCAAATGCAAAACTTTCCACAAAGCTCAAACGGTATGCCACTTCTGCAATACCCAAGACATAAATTCCAGCCCCAATAACAAGGGCAGAAATTGTTGTTCCAACAATGGCAAACACAAGGATCGACCCTATGTTCTGAAAAACAAAATTTTATGTTTTAATTTTAACTTTAGTAAGAAAATGCAAAGAAGAGCACATTGAAAACGGGAGCACTCACTTGGAAAAAGTTACCCTTGTGGAGATTGTAACCGGACTCAAAGATTATGGGTGGAAGCAGGACAAGGAAGAAGGCTGTAGGAGACAAGGCCTCCTCTTTCTTCCAGTTAGCTATGTTCTGGTCAGAAATAAGGTTGACAATTAAACCTATGAGTGCTCCTAGGAACACAATGACAACGCTTTCAGGTAGATACTGGAAGTGTGTTAGCAGCATTAGATGAATGAGGAGGATGCCAAGGGCGAGCACACACAGCACAAAGAATATTGACATGGATGAATTGTGCTCCTCCTCTGCAGCGCTTTTATCGGGAAGAATAGGGTCAGGAGAAGTGGTTGTGGAAGAAGAAGACGTAACATTAACAGTTGTGTTGGTGGAGGGTGAATTGTTGGCCAGCGCTTCTTCAACAGGTGCCTCTTCAGAAGGGGCGCTGATGCTGTGAGCACCAGTCTTGCCAAGGTTTCTACCACTTTCTGACTGTCCATCTGTTGCACTGCGTACACTCCTGACCCTGTCTTCTTTGTCGGGCCAGCCAAACAAGGCGAGGTTTGCGGCCCCACCATCGCCGCCCCCCAAGAATGCCTCGCCAGGGATGAGGCGGTCAGAATAAGGATCAAGATCCTGGATATCGGCATCAGAGTCCTGGGCCGCAGCAGCCGCAGCAGCCGCAGCGTAGTAGTGCAAGGTGCAGCAGGTTAGGGCCAGGACCACAGCCAGCAGGCGGCCCGTTGCGCCGCGCCCTCCACCCGAATCCTTCCATGGCATTTCTGCAGCAGTGGGTAGCTACGATCCGGTGACAGTCAGTGGCGTCAGCTCCTCATTCTTGCACGGAAGTCGTTGTTGCACCTTTGTCGTCTGCTTGTGTCAAAACATTCGTCACGAGTGACGTCTTCGACTCTTCGTCCTCTCGTTTGTCTCTCTGCCCTCTCTGCTTGTGCACTAACGCCCTCTTCCCCGTTCTTCGTTTGTCTTTCGCGGCACACTTACACACATGCACACATACACACAGACACACAGACCGACTTACACACACGCGCGCGGCACGCGGAAAGCGAAAGCGGAGAGAGAAAAGAGGCAAGCCGCGTGTGTACCCCGTACTGTGCTGTACCGTGCTCTTGCTCTTTGGTCATGTACGAGGGAAAATTATGATACCTTCGCCGTCGCGCCTCAGTCTGGCTGAGACAGAGCTGCTGAGAGGTAAAAGTAAGTATGAACCTGTTGACACAAGACGTTCTGCCCCATGGCACTCAGTGTCGTCTGCTGCGTTCTGTCGCCGTAAATTTCTTTTCTTTCGGTTTCACTCCTCCTCTATAGTTCTGTCTTAACTCGATGTGTACGTACGGTGGCGAAAGTTAAATTTAATTCGGGAATCCTCGCAACGGTTGCCTAGTTTGATCAAGCCTGTGTGCTTATTTCATGAAACAGTCTCTGCTCAGAGTTCTTTTTCTTTCATGTTTCTATTTAATTCACTTGTTATGAATGAATAATGTTTTACCGTTTGGTTTTTTAGGTACATAATGCTAACTCTAGGAAGAGCCCAACGCTGTGTGCACCAAGCGTTTTCTCGCTTGTTGTCTACTTCAGCCTGCAGAATGAACAAAATACCAGTCGCATATTGGTTCGAAGACCAGTGCATCCTTGTCGATAAGGATGATAAAGTTATTGGAGAAGAGGGAAAAGCTGCTTGCCATACAGTTTCTCCTGATGGAAACCTGCTTTTGCATCGTGCCTTCAGTGTCTTCTTATTCAATTCACAGGGTGATCTTCTGTTGCAAAAGAGAGCATCAGCAAAGGTATATTGTAAACCAATGAGAGCATGTGCATTTCCTGCATTGCATTATTAGATGATGTATTTATAATCTACTTAACACCTTTAATTTTGCCTTTGTGTGTGTTCTAGGTTACTTACCCTGACCATTACACTAATACGTGCTGCAGTCATCCTCTTTCCACAATCCCTGAGGAGATGATAGAAAAAGATGCTCTTGGAATTCGTAATGCAGCTCAACGGCGTTTGCAGATTGAACTTGGAGTTCCACCTGAACAAGCCAAACCAGAGGACATGGTTTATCTAACCCGTATTCATTATATGGATCGCGGTGATGGAAAGTTTGGAGAGCATGAAATAGATTACATTCTGTTTTTGCAGAAAGACGTTGATGTTGATCCTAACCCAGACGAAGTTAGTGAAGTCAAATATGTGAAACGTAAGGAATTAAACAAATTTCTTACCAGCTTGAATGATCCTGTTACTCCTTGGTTTGATCTTATTGCCAAAAATCAATTACCAACATGGTGGGATAATTTAAACCAACTTCATAAGTTTTATGATCACAATACCATTCATAGATATGTTTAACTTCTGTTACTTTGCCTTTAAAAATGTTCAACATCAATATCTTGTATTCTTGTACCATCGAGTGAAAAACAACGTTGGTCATCTCATTTAATTTTGGAATTTTATTTATTGACTGAAAAGAAGGGTTTTTGTATTGTTTGTTGAAAATGTTCCATCACAGAAGATGTGCTCCTGTTAAAAAATATGTTGAAGAAATTATGGTAGGCCCTGGTGCACCATTCTAATCAAGCTCAGTAATTGTATAGTTCATTTGTCTACTGTTGTGTTTGTACAATCTTTCCTAGTCATATAGGTGCCAGGCAACTTGAAGACATTCCTTTTGTACATATCCAGCAGCTTCTCCTCTTGAGAGTTTGTGTGTCAACTTATTGGTGCTAAAAAACTTTAACTTTTCATTTTGTGGTTGCTTCAAAACATTTTCTGTGGGAATAGAAATTTGGAGTTAAATACGTCCTTTTTGTTATTACTACATATTTACATGATGTACAAAGCTGCTGTGTCTTAACTTCATTACACAATGGTGTCTGTTTACCATTAATAAAGATGCAAGAGTTATTTAAATTTTTAGCTTTATTATTACTCCCTTTAAATTCAACTCCCCTGTACCAACAATTTTCATTTTCCTTCATCATCCTTCACAAAGTTATTAAAAAGAAGTTCTCCCCGAAAATCTTTCACAAAAATTTTATCAACTTCAAGCAGTGTGTACTTCATTGCGAGGGCGTGCAGGTACAAGCGCACAGCCGACGTAGGAACCTTCCTGGTGCTCAGGTGCAGTAGCACTGTGCAGCAAGTGACACTGTTGACTCACTTCAACGCGGCGCGAACGTTCCGACGTACGCACCGGATCTGTTTGGAAACTCGGCGCCGCCGCGACGCTCTCCGAATACCGAGAATTAAATGGAAGGGGGGGGGGGGACAATGCCAACCACGCCGGTGAATCGGTTCGCTTTGACGCCTGTCTCGGCGGCACGTACGCTCCTCAGGGCATCGAACACCTCAAGTTCTTTCCCGCTAAATGCTCGCCGTCACGTTCGGGAAGCAAGCAGAGCCGCGCCTCCCGGCACTTCCCCGGCTTGTCTGGCGCGCGCTTTTCGAGCCAGGGCACAGCCTGGAAGAGGCGGTTGAGGCCCTGCTGGAGGACGCGATGGGGTGGGCGGACACGTGCCGTTTTTCCGAATGCCTGGCGGCCGGTGCCGCGATGTCCATGTCGATGTCGCCACGGCGTGGCACGGCGTGCCACGGCGCGTCACAATGCAGCCGATGCAACTGCGTGAATCACGGCGCGCAGCGCAGCCTTTCGCTCTATATATACGACGGGCTGGAAGATGCTCGCCACTTCTGGATCGGCTAGCCATGGCGGTTGGAGCGGCTGGAGCGGCTGCAGTGTGGCTGTGCGCGGTGGCGCTGGCGGTGCGGGCCGAGCCTCACGACGTCGCCTTCGTGCGGAAAGGTACGTGTTTCTTAGGGGAGGAGCAGGGCCATCAGGGCCATCAAGGGGAGCGGTTGTATAGTGGCTTCGCGCTCAAGCCTTCCTTTTCTGCGCCCGCGCGGCGGTGCGCGGGTTGCGGGACCCCGCTCTGATCTCGAAGTCAAACGAGGCTTTGGAGTCGAGGTGCGAGGGGCCATGCTAATGGAGCTGGTCTTACACGTCTTACGAGCTAGCCGTGAAAAATAGCTGCTCATGTTTTGCAAATGCATATGACAGCGTGCAAGCATCATGCCGGCTCCACTGCTCGAGGTATCGGCGCTTGACTGCTTGGGTCTACTTTTTCTGCGGTTTTATCGCAGTTAAAAATGGAATCTAATTTTCTCATTGCGTGCCGCGTTTTTCAGGTGAAGGGGCGCCATGGGGCCAATATTTCAGCCCGGGTTTTGGAGGATACTACACAGTCGATGGTAAGTCCCAGCGTCGAAACTGCGTTAAAACGCCATTTAATACAGTTGAACTTGAGGCAGATTTTGCTTTCGGATAGACTTTCGGCCAGAGCCGCAGCCGGTCGTGCACATCCCCGTCATCCCCGTGCAGCCGGTGCACTACGAGACCTTCGAGGGTGTCGACGACCAGCAGCAGCTGGTGCAGGGGCCTGACTACGGCCAGGTGAACAATCAACGGGGTTTCCATAGTCCACGTCAAAAGCAACTACGAGGATGAAACACAACACTCAAGTTTACGATGCATCTTCTTAAAATACCGTCATTCCAATTCCAGATTGCCCAGGGCCCCGATCTTAGCCAGATGACCCAGGGTCCTGACCTCAGCCAGGTTACCCAAGGCCCCGATCTCAGCCAGGTTACCCAAGGCCCCGATCTCAGCCAGGTTACCCAAGGCCCCGATCTCAGCCAGGTCACCCAAGGCCCTGATCTCAGTCAGGAGACTGAGGGCCCGGAGGAGCCACAGGTCCAGGTCACCACCACCGGGTACTATCCCCGGCCCGACGTCCCAGATACGCAGTCCACCAACGAGCCAGACGACACGCAGCAGTACACCACGCCGCAACCCACGACCGCTTATCCCACCACCGAGTACCCTACGACTCCTTACCCTACGACTCCTTACCCTACGACTCCTTACCCTACGACCCCTTACCCTACGACAGGCTACCCAATGACCACAGACTATCCGCAGCCCACAACTTGGCGTGAGTGTCTTAGCGTATGGCCGCACGGCCCGACTGCAGTGAAACCAGTGCGATTGACATCATGTTGACATTGACTTGTCCGTTCTCGGCTTCCAGGACCGCGTCCACAGCCCCGGGAGTGCCAGGCCAACCCCGCCGCAGCGGGGTACCCTCGCGGCACTCAGCTTCTCTGCACCGTGGAGGTGTGCCCCTCGAGTGGTGGCGTCAAGGGCGGCCACCAGGGTGGCGTCAAGGGCGGCGTCAAGGGCGGCGTCAAGGGCGGCGTCAAGGGCGGCTACCATGATGGTGTCAAGGGCGGCTACCATGGAGGCTACCAGGGCATTGCCCTCGGCGTCAAAGGCGGCCATGGCGGTCACTCCCTCGCCACTACCCTCGTGTGCAGGCCTTTCAACGGCTGCGATGAGCCAGTCCAGACGACGGAGACTCCCGAGTACACCACGCCAGGCTATACAGTGCCCGAGTACACCACTCCTGCGTATACCGCTCCGGAGTACACCACCCCGGCGTTCACCACTCCTGAGGCGCCCGTAGAAACTACTCCGACGTACATCGTCCCCGAGTACACGACCCCAGTGCCCACGCTGCCGCCCCCGCCCCCCACACCGCCCCCAGGCGTGAAGGGTGGGCACCGCCCCCACATCCCCGGTGTCAAGGGCCACCGCGGCGACGTGGGCGTCAAGGGCGTCAAGGGCGTCAAGGGCGGTTTTCACCAGGGATGGGCGCCGGAAATGTGGTCCGAGGGCGTCAAGGGCGTGAAAGGCGGTAGAGGGCACACTCCCAACGTGCCCGCGTACGGCTTCCAGGTAGGTGCATTTACTTTTCTCTAAATTGTGACCTGACGTCGGACATTGCCACGACTGTGTCTTTTCAGTGGGATGACCTCGGTGCCGACATGGGCATGCAACAGTGGGGGCTCAAGACTCACCCCAGGCCCATGCGGCCCATGGACGTCAAGGGTGGTTTCCAGGACTCCCAAGATACGCAGCAAGTCAAGGGGCGTCCCCATGGCGGCTACCAGTTTGGCGGGTGGGGCCACCAGGGCTACCAGGTGAGGAACCGGCTAAGCGGCGTTGGGGGAGCATATCCCGGCGTGCCCCGGATGGAACGCTGAGATGTCAAATAAATATCGATCTTTCTTTATTTTCTGTTTTCGCAGGGGGCCGTCCAGGACACGCAGAAGGGACTCTATATTCTGTGAAAATTGTGTCCACCCAAATACTTTCAAATACTTCGCAAATACCTCAACAAAACAATCAAGGCTGTCAATTCTTAAATTATAAATATTTATTAACGAATTTGTGTTTGTTCCTTTATTTTGTCTGTGCCGGGACGCACCAGGCTTTTTGCACGGAGGAGCTCCCCCTTGCTTCCTGTCAATGCTTCTTCAGTAAACAAATAAAAGGCTGCATCAACGAAGGACATTATTTTATTCATAATTTTTACATAAAGACTACAGTAAAATCGAGTTAAATATCAGGGTATTAAAGTGGGATCACAGATAAACTTATTCAAATCACAGCTATACGTCTTGTATTTGGTCTTCTACAGTACGAAAAACGTGATAATGTGCATCAGCATGAGTCCATGGCAAAAATAAAAAGTGGTCAACTTCACGACGTCGTCAATTAGCTGGAAGAGACGCATGGCATAAACGCACAGAGATGAGGGGCAACATATCACAGACTGAAAATGGAACTTGAATATTTGGCCAGTGCTAGTGTGCGACGCGCTAAGTCCGAGCGGAGAACGAGGATTCCTTCAAGTCGGCGATGACCTTGTTGTAGACGAGCGGCACCACGTCTTTAGCCCATACGAAGTCCAGGTGTGTCCAGAGGGGGTCCTTGACGGCGTCGCAGTTCAGCACATTGGGCAACTCGGAGCACAACTTCTGGGCGTCCTGCATGCATACATTCCACGCATCACACACAACGAAACAGAACAGCTGGGGCCGCGCGGGGGCAGTAGTGCCTGGGTGGTAGGCAGCCCAATCGCCTCGGGCGCGCCCGATGAGTAGGCAACCCATTCGGCGCGCAAGCACCGCGGTGCGGCCCAAGGTGGCCATTTCAAGTCAAGCAGCAAGGCAGTTGGACCACAAACGATCCTCCGATCTTTTTGGGTTGCGGAGCGAGAAAAAGTACGTCGGTGTGGATTCGATCCCGCGGCCTTTGTGCTTACTTACCGTCCAATCCGCGAGGTAGTCGTTGAGGCCGTAGTACAGCCGCGTTGGCAGGCGCACTTTGCCCAAGTCGTACTTCGGGGGCTTGGCGCTGCCGTAACGGCGCAGGTTCTCCGTGTGGCCGTAGTCGTACTGCTGGAAGCCTGCGCAATCAACACCGTTCAGCAACTTGCTATGCGGCTTCGTCGCCGCCGAGACCACCGCCAGCACCGCCACCAGCACCGCCATCCAGCTAAGGCGGCGCAGACTTTACCTTGCCTGAGCGACTGTGCGAAGTGGTCGATGTTCTTGAAGGACGTGCCACTCGGCGTCCGCGATATGACCTCCGGCAACATGGTCTTGTTAAACTGGGCGTCGTTGCGGCCACTGAGGGCGGCGATGAGCCCGACGCACAGGGACTGCGTGATGCTGCCGTCCGAGCAGAACACCTCGCCGGCGGTGCGCAGCGCGGCCGTGGAGGGCAGGAACCGGTGCGTGTGAAGGATTCTGGACATTCTCTGCCAGACAGAAGAGAAAAAGAGGTTAATGAGCTTGCCGGACAAGCCTTTGGTGAGACGAGCGTCATCTCGCCTACCTTGAGTGTGCCGCTGGCGTACGCCAGTGCCCGAAATGCGTACGACCTGGAGTGTACCAGGGCGGAGACCGGGCCTAGCGCCGTGAACATGGTCACATGCTCGGCGACGTCGGGTCGCTCTGACGCCATCGCGAACATGATGGTGGTGCCCATGGAGAAGCCCACGTACTGCACCTGCTGCTGGCCGGTCTCGCGCACCACATACTGGATCGTGGCGGGCAGGTCCAGGACCGCGTGCTCGTGGAACCTGCGCAGAGAACGCCGATGAGCGAAGGTCCCTGTTTGTGGCCGCACCGTTGTCGCCACAGAAGAACGCTACAAATGCGCTGGGTCGAAGGTCCGTAACGCCTGTGAGGTAGGCCACCGACTCGTTCCGCAACGCACCGTTGTAGAGACGCTGGCCTACCTTGCCCCTGTCAGGCGCCAGGTAGGCCACCGTCTCCAAGCCGGTGAGTTGCGGGCCGGCTCGGAGGTCTACCTCACAGGCGCTTCGAGTCAGGCCCAAGCCACTTACGAGAAGTCCCAGAAGGCGTCGTCGTGGGCGCTGAGCGTCGTGTGGTTGAGGCAGTATGTGTTGCCGCGGACGTTGAACAGCCACACGTCGAAGCCCTCGTCGGCCAGCAGGAACGCCAGCGCCTTCCCGGGGCCGGCCACCAGCCACTCGGCCGAGGACGACAGCAGCGGGTGGGCCAGGATGACAGCGGGGCGGCGCGCGGCGCGCACGGCGTCGCGCTGGCTTCTGGCGGGCCCCGTGATGCGGTGGATGCCCAGGACGTAGCCGTCCTCCGTGGTCACGTAGTGCCGCTCAGCCGGGTAGCCGTAGTACTGGACCAGCCCCACCTGGAGCAGCGCGAGAAGCGCGGCGTAAGCGGGGACGCCGACCGCGGCGCGGCCACAGACCGAGCGGCACTCCCGGCAGATAGCGACGCAGCGCGGCCGTGGCGTTGCGAATGCCGCTTGTTTTGGACCACTATCGCTACTATCGTCCGCGCGTGTGAGTTTCATTCTCACAAACTGCGATGCCCACCGCGAAGTCCACGGCCGCGGGCCGCGTCACCGCACACCACACAGCGCGGCCCCGACCAGCACCACCGCCAACAGGACCGTCGAGGCCCAGCACCCTCGCTGTGAGTCACCCCGCTGCTGCATGCACACCTGCGATATCACTACCAACCATCAAAGAGCAAAGGCCGGTCGCGCCTATCGCCGGTGCGTCCGAAAACCAGCCGCCTCAGCTGCACGGGCTGCGTCAGGGGCAGTCGCCCGGCGGGACGGCAAGGCTCGCTCGGATTGGCGGGAAAATGAGAGAAAATGCCGCGAGGGAATGCTGCCGCTCCCATTAGCAGCACGCCAGACGCGGCGGCGGATTTCGCAAGTTCGCACGGTGACATCAGAGCGAGGGCGTTGTTGTTGTGTTCCGAAACGCAATGACGTCGGTCAATGGCCGGTCGCTAAATCAGTGGCACGCACTGGTGTGGACGGGCCGAGACGCGCGGTGGGTCACAGGCTGCGCGGCCTAGGCCTGCCCGGTCGCCGGCCCGGTCGCGCTCAAGGCAGCCCTGCGCTGCCCTGACCCACTTGGCCCACTGGGAAATCCGTCCATTCGGGCTGAAATGAGCGGCAGTCTTTATGCGACGCCTCGCCACGATTTCTGTCGTTATGTATCGTTGGAGATAAGAGTGCCGATCCAAGTTCAGCATGCCCAAGTCTTCCGAAAACATGCCAAATCGCTCCAATTCGGCGCCGGCGACACTAGAGCTCTTCTCATTGCTGCCCCCCGCCCCGGGAGGATGAGTGGAATCATTACCGGGTCGAGGTCCAGAAGAGGGTTGAACGGTCTCCGTCTCGTCAAGTCGGCGGTCAGACCTTCCCTGGACAGCAGGTAGGCGGACCACATGAGGCGGTCGGCGGCCAGGTCCGACTTGGGGTCGGCGGCGAGGGACACGGCGGCGCCCAGGATTACCACGGCGAGGAGCACCTTGACCACGCCGGCCATCTGCAACAAGCCGAGAACATCAGCGCCATCCTCGTTGTCCACCTTTAAGTGGGCGGCCGCCACCAAAGTGCCGCCAAATTACGCTCAGCTGATAAACGCTCCACAGCACACCTGCGTGGACAAGGACATCGCGGACACCTCATCGCACGTGCGCCCCTGTGGTCACCAAGGGCCAGGAGGAGCTGTCGTGTTCCGAACCCCTCGCGCCTGCCTGACGGCTCCCGTCGGCGCACAACAAAGGCCAGCAAAGCGTCGATGCTTCACTTCACGGCCCATCCGACCCAACGACCTACCCAGCAAAGCGTGGCGATGGCGATGAGGGACACGAGGATGAGGTAGTTGTCCATGTCGGGGACGTGGAATAACATAACGCGCAGCGGCACCAGTGCACTGACGACGCGGCCGACGCGCGGCCGGCGACAGCGGGGACGGGACTGACGCGGGCAGACGGAGACGGTCTGCACTGCGCGGCCGGCCGGCCGGGGCCGGCTTGTGCAGAGGAAGCCCGCGCCGCGGAGCCTGCAGCGCCTGCAGCACGACGTCAGGGGCTGTTCGCCCGCCGGGGCGTTGGAGGTCCAGGCCGCCGGTCCCAGGGTCTTCCCCCGGCCGGCGTGCAGCCGTGCCGTGGCCCTGCGCGAACCGGAGGGCAGGGCGGCAGGACCCGGAGTGGGTGTGGCCGATGTGACGGCAGGCCTGGCCGGAACCGGGCGGGGCTACAGGGACTAACAGTGGGGAAGCCGTCCAACGACTTCTCCACGTGAGAACTGGCCGAACTAGTAAGCCTCGCGCACTGTGCCATCGAAATACACGACGAATGGCGAAGAGACTTTCAGCGAACACTTATTCCTTACGAGGTGGAATGATGTTTTAATAGCATTTGCTTTTTTCCCCGTCAGTTGGAAAACGCGTCACAATTCCGTGTCTGCAATTGAGTAGCAAAAAACTCGAAGAAACTCAATTGCCACCAACAACAATTTGTTCTGTTCGCGGTGAGAGTAAGATCGCGGCAGAGGTTCGACGGGGAATGAGAACACCGTCCCAGACGAATTTTAAATTGGGGCGAAAATCTAATCGAAATAGGCATTGACGCATCTTCGAGCGTTCATTTCCCCGGGACTCGGTCTGGCGGGATAATAGTGGTAGAAGGCAAGGCAGACAAAGCGGGGAACGCACGCGCCTACCCCCGGCCGGGGCGCCCCTCCCCTCCGCCCCGCGCCTCTCGCCACATTCCCAGATCCCCACACTGTAAAAATTAGTTGTCACTTTATGACGAAATCGTAGATGATCTTTTCATCACGTTCAAATGACGACAATGTCATCGCAAATTAATGACATTTTCATCAAAGCTCCTATACCTTTTGCATGGGCGTGACAAAAATGTCATCAATCGTTTTGATGACATCCTTGTAAGGAAAATTAGTCTTGGTATTGTCTTCAAGTGACAACTAAAATTTTTACAGTGCAGTCGCCCCGACGACGTACCGTGCTTCTGGGAATAGTCGCTGTTCCGCGTTAGCCCAGCTGGACCAACAATGCTATCGCCGGGGCTGGGCGGCTGGGCGGGCTGGAGGGACGCACACTCGCGTTCTTTCCCGTTGGACTGACGCGAACTGCCGGGGACTGCCGGAGAGGTGGGCCTTGGGTGGACACGGCAAGTCGAGTCAAGTCTCGCACCGTCCACCGCTCTGCGCCCGCTTTTAAGAGCCGCGGGCGGGGGGCGACCGCGAACACCGACGCCCAATCCGGCGGCTCGTCCGGGGAGCGACGCGGTGGTGGCGATACAGAAGCCGCGACGATGGCGATGACTGGGACGCATGCCGCCGCCGTGCACCATCGGTTTAGTCACTGATTCTGAACAGTGCTTCCGAGTGGTCGGGCCGGCAGGTGGCTGCCAGTGCAGGGGTGGTTATTCGGCTTTAGCGAATGCAGGCCCGGGGGCGTCAACAGGATTGTGCCGCGCACGTGCTGGAACGCGATCGGTGCATTGCACGGCTGTCCGGACCATCCCTATGGCGTCGTCGGCTGGGCAGTGCACCGGGTCTCCTTGATGTCGGAAAGAGAAAAAGAGCAGCGGTTCCAATTTTCAGGAGGTACATTATAAGCCACTGGCGTCCCCGAGGTCATGTTTTTATTACACTATGATTGTTTGGAAAGTCTCCGAAACCGAAACGTGCTGTGTACAATTAAATTATTATTATTATTTAAAAACAAAAAAAAAAACAAAAAAAAAACACACGTGATACCATATTTACGTCCTGAGAAAGTTTGTTGCAGACTTTGATTGGCGTTGACGAGCGCCGGGGCCCTGCTGCCCATAAATTAATAGAACCCTTTCCTGCCGGAGCTGCGATGCGAAGGCATGGACATAGTGGCACTTACGAAAAGAACACAAGGTTGTTACAAGATTCTGTGTTTCATTTTCCCTGACATTTCCCTGACTTTTTCATGACCAATTTGGAGATTTTCCCTGACCTTTTGACAAACACAAATTTAATTTTAAATGTGTTAAACTGCAAATGTGTTAAACTACAAAACGATATTTATAATTTGCGCACGGCAAGTATTTTGGCAACAATGAAAATAAGCCAGCGCGGTAGGACCAGTGCTCTATAGGTCATGGTACCAAAACAAAGTCGGACATTTTACAATTTTTATTCAATTTTCCATGACCTTTGTGCTGGTTTCCCTGACTTTTCCCTGATTTCCCTGACCTCATCTTGATTTCCTGACTTTTCCATGATTTCCAGGATTTCCCTGACTTGTAACAACCCTGGAACAGTGTAACGGCGTCTCTCGTATCTACGATGCACCGCACACCTGACACCACTCTGAGGAACACCTGATCAAAGCGCTGCAACTGAAGGACTCGAGAGCCTGCCTTGGTCGGTTGCAGTACAAAACGGGCTTTAGTTTTTTGCAGTCAAACTAGAATTAGGCGCTGCCCCGCCGCCCGCGTTGACCTAACGTCTCCGAGCAGATGCGCCATCGCCAGCAAGAGGCGCCCAGGGAAGTCCGTCGAACTCCCGACAGAGTGGCGTCTTGGATTATGTTCCAAACTTGAAACGAGGCTCAGATAAGTGATGTGAACAAAGTATCCACGTATGTACAATATTTATTTATGAAATTTTTGATTGAGGCAATAAGTTACTACTAAAATTTCAGCTGCAAAAAAACATCTTTTAATTAATCTGAATCATCATCTGAGTTGTGCTGATGGACTCCTGCCGCCTCTTCAGCTTCTCCTTTCATTCGAGCAAGGATCTCCTTAGCTGGGTTGAAAACACCACTTGTCTGGGCATTACAAATATAACACCTTGTCGATTTCTTGTAATGTTCAAGAGCACATTTTTCACAGAAATAATGAGTACACCTGAGGAAAGAGAAGGTCAGTGATGAGAAAACACAAAAGGGTGATGTTTGAATTTGAATTTTGGTATGGGTAGGTCTTACTTGGTGACTATGGGGTCTTTGAAACTTTGCCTGCAAATGAAGCACTTGAAAGGCAAGTTGTCCGAATCGTCAGCAATTTCATATTTATGGGGATCATCAACATCATCTCCGTAAGTTCCGTCCACCATTTCTCTCTCAAGCTGCCACCCAAATTTGTAGTCAGATCTGTCATGGAGAAACTTGCAACTGTCTGCAAATATATAATACATAGAAATAATGAATGAATGAATAGTAAAGGCTTTTTGCTATTCTTGTTTTGTTATTCTTAAAATAATCAAACACGGCATTACCTCCAAAACCACAATACCCAGTCTCTTTGTAATCTTTACAGATATCAGGCTGATAGTCCCATCTCACAGTTGACCTTAAATTGGAAGGCGCACGGATAGGGCCTTTCCGAACCTGCCATATGTAGGAAACATTTGTGAGATGAGAAAAAATAACATCACAAAGCAAATTTTTTTTTAGTAAAATGTAATATGATGAAAGGTACACTTGCCATTCCACTAGATGCATTCCCCAGCTGTATCTCGTTTTTCATAAAACTTCTGATAATTTTGCATTCCTCTATATATTTTATCATCTTCTTTACCTTTCAATTCCTATAGATACAAGAAGGGATTGAAATAATTCACTACAATATGCAGTCCTTTGATATTTCCTTCAAAACACATTCGCTGTGAAGTAATGACCTTGTTTGTGGCCAGAATGCTAAGTCCACAATTAGGAATTAAAAAATACACCATTGTTGACAGTGTGTTGAAGAGCAAAAGACCCCCTCCACCAGACTAAAAACTTTTCTACTCGACAAAGAACAGTGAAGTACCTTATTGATTGCCAATGCTCGCTCAAACTGAGCCTGGGCATCACGATCCTTTTCTGTTTCAATTTCTATTGTTGCTGTGGCTCCCATGTCACTTGGGCCGGTTGGGCCAGTGTCACGCTTTGATTTATATGACACTAACACAGCTTCATGATCTGACGAATCACTGCTGTCATCACTGTCAGATGCTTTGACCCTCTTCTTCTTTGAAGCATTAGTAGTCTGTAAAATGGTAAAAATTAATTGAATGTGAAAGAAGCAATTTTATTATGACAGGTGAGGTGAGGTACTCACCGATTGAACCAACAAGTTAGCTTTTAGTTTTTTCTCCTTTCTGACAACAGCAGGTTTTTCTTCTTCACTGTTTCCTGTAAAAAACGTTATTCATATGTTCAATTTGAACGAAAGAAACGGTATTTTTGGGATGACAGGTTTAGCTTACGTTTG
>CM060086.1:22929984-23053045 GCA_030522485.1 Stenchaetothrips biformis | reverse complement strand
AGGTACCGGCGCCGCCGCTCGCTTCGCCTTGCTTTGCGTGGCCTGGGGGGTGGAGGGGGATGGAGCCGGCGGTGGATGGTGCGGTCGGAACTACGCGCGTGGGCGGTGGTTTGCCCCCGCGTGGGGGACGTCCGCCACTTCTTGCGCCTGGCCCGCGGGCCCCGCGCGGGGACACTCTGGGTCCAGCCCGCGGATCCCCTGGGGGATGCATTTGACGGGAAGGGCCCCATCGGCGCAGTGCGGGTGGTGCTGCGGCGCGCGCTGCTGGGCTCACTGCTGTTCCGCAGGCTGGCCAAGCAGCGCGCCGCCATGCTGGCCGCCGCGCTGGCCGCACTGCGCCGCTGCCTGGGCCAGGCGGGAGCCGCGCTGGGGCCGTGGAGCGGCGCGGGGGCCTTCCTGGCCACCGTCGTGCCCCGGCAGCAGCCCCCCGCGGCCTGGCTTTTGGTCGTGTCGCTCGTCGCGGAGCCCAGCGCCCTGGCGGCCCGTTCCGCGCCGCGCCGTGGGGTCAGCACAGGAAGGGGACCTTGACGGTGCGCTGCCGGGCGGGACGCCGCGCTCTCGGCAGGGGCAACGTTTTTTGTGATTAGCGCTCCCTCGCGAGGATGGGGATTGCGGTTGGTGCCCGCTGGGGGAGAATTTTCCTTTTCACGCTGTTGGAAATACCTTCCCGTTTCTAATTTACTCTGTCATTTAATACCATCTTGTGTGTGATTAGCTCGCTTGCAGGTGGTTTTAGACCACCTTCTCGTTTGTACGTTTTTAACCGAAATGAAATAAAATAATAACGATTCGTCCTAGATGCCCTTTAATTTTTTTGTTCGTTCTTCATGCCGCGAACCTTAACAACTCGCTTCGTGTTGGCTTGAAGCACGTTGGCATTTCAGCAGCCCGGGCGTGACGCAGAATGCCCGCTTCTGCTAGCCAAACTGACGCGAACTAGCTTTAGGATAGTGACTTGTCCGTAGGTAAGGGGAACCGTTTTCTTTCATTCTGTTCGCTTTTCTGCACCGAGCATTCCAGTCACCAGGTACGAAAACCGAAAACACCAGTGCACTAGTAATTTAAGGCACTTAGCTTTGTTGGTGCACTAGACTTTTTAAAGAGATGAAAAAGATCTTTGCACCAGCAGCCATGGCTCAACGCTTGTTCAGGTGGGACGACAAGATCGACGACTGCTTCTGCAAACATCTGCGACGCGCAGTTCCGGTACGACTACGAGTACCTGGGCTGCACTCCGCGCCTCGTCATCACCCCCCTCACCGACCGCTGCTACATCACCCTCACGCAGGTACTGCTGTTTCACTGTCTCTTTTCACTTTTTTGTGCCCTTGTTTGTGGCAATCTTTTTCTTCTAGTCCCTACACTTGATCATGGGCGGCGCGCCGGCTGGGCCCGCGGGAACGGGCAAGACAGAGACCACGAAGGACTTGGGTCGCGCCATGGGGGTCATGGTCTACGTGTTCAACTGCTCAGAACAGATGGACTACAAGGTGACCAAAACACAAGCCAAAACACACCATTTTTAAAGTGACTTGTCTTATTAGGATCGTGCGGTTCGAGTTATGCGCCAATGTGTGCATTGCAGTCGTGCGGCAACATCTACAAGGGCCTAGCCCAGACGGGGGCGTGGGGATGCTTCGACGAGTTCAACCGCATCTCCGTCGAGGTGCTGTCCGTCGTGGCGGTGCAGGTCAAGACGGTGCTAGACGCCATCCGGTTCAAGAAGACCCGCTTCAGCTTCCTGGGCGAAACCATCACGCTCACGCCACCGTGGGCATGTTCATCACGATGAACCCCGGGTACGCAGGCCGCACAGAGCTCCCCGAGAACCTCAAGGTGCTGTTCAGGTGAGTGTGGCGGCGGGGACGGGACGACTCGCTTCCAGTGCCGGTCGTGACGTGACCGTGTGCAGGCCCTGCGCCATGGTGGTGCCCGACTTCGAGCTCATCTGCGAGATCATGCTGGTCGCGGAGGGCTTCCAGGAGGCCCGCCTGCTGGCCCGCAAGTTCATCACCCTGTACACGCTGTGCCGCGAGCTGTTGTCCAAGCAGGACCACTACGACTGGGGCCTGCGTGCCATCAAGTCGTGCTCGTCGTCGCAGGCTCTCTCAAGGTCCAAAACCCTACTTCCTACAGAAAAATTTAAAAAATGATAAATTGAGACTGGTTCAGCGATCAAAGTTTTCCATTGGGCTTGCAGCGCGGCGACCGCCAGAGACCGGAGGACCAAGTGCTGATGCGCGCGCTGCGTGACTTCAACGTGCCCAAGATCGTGACGGACGACTTGCCCGTCTTTCTGGGCCTCATCGGGGACCTGTTCCCCGCGCTGGACGTGCCCAGGAAAACGCGACCTGGACTTCGAGAAGTCCGTCCGCTTGGCTGCCATGGACCTGCAGCTGCAGCCCGAGGACAACTTCATCCTGAAGGTGGTGCAGCTGGTGGAGCTGCTGGAGGTCCGCCACTCCGTGTTCATCATCGGCTTCGCCGGGACGGGCAAGTCCATGGTGTGGAAGACGCTGTTCAAGACGTACCAGAACATGAAGATGAAGCCCTTCGTGTCCGACCTGAACCCCAAGGCCGTCACCAACGACGAGCTGTTCGGCGTCATCAACCCGTCCACGCGCGAGTGGAAAGACGGTACGTCAAGCTGGTGGCTCTGCTGCGGCACGCGGGCTCACCCACCGCGCTGTTGCAGGCCTCTTCTCTGTGCTGATGCGTGACATCGCCAACATGTCCGGTGACGGCCCCCGCTGGATGATGCTGGACGGCGACATCGACCCCATGTGGATCGAGTCGCTCAACACGGTGATGGACGACAACAAGGTGCTCACCCTGGCCTCCAACGAGCGCATCGCCATGACCAAGTCCATGCGGCTGCTGTTCGAGATCTCGAACCTGCGCACCGCCACCCCGGCCACCGTGTCCCGGGCCGGCATTTCTGTACATCAACCCCACGGACCTGGGCTGGAACCCGTGAGTGCTATCCGATCTGCCTTTTGTAGCGTCGGCTCTGCCGGGCCCGCCACTCACCGCCGGTCTCTGCCTCTCTCGGCCGCAGGTACGTGACGTCATGGATCGACAAGCGCGACCAGCCGGCCGAGAAGGCCAACCTGCTCATCCTGTTCGACAAGTACGTGCCGCCGACCCTCGAGGCGCTGCGCACCAAGTTCAAGAAGATCACGCCCGTGCCCGAGATCGCGCACGTCAAGATGCTGTGCGACCTGCTGGACTGCTTCCTTACCGACAAGAACCTGCCGCCTGAGTGCCCCAAGGAGTGGTACGAGATCTACTTCGTGTTCAGCTGCGTCTGGGCCTTCGGCTCCGTGCTCTTCCAGGATCAGGCGAGTTCCCTTCGGCCATCACCCCCTCTCGCCTTAACCGCCTGTCTGAGCGTCCCATTGCGCCCTGCAGCTGGTCGACTGGCGGAACGAGTTCCACAAGTGGTGGGTCAACGAGTTCAAGGTGGTCAAGTTCCCCGCCGGCGGCACCGTCTTCAACTACTTCATCGACCCCGACACCAAGAAGTTCCTCCCTTGGAGCGAGATGATCGTGCCGTACGAGTTCGACCCCGACACGCCCCTGCAGGTTGGCCTCCCCGGTTTGGTGACGTAGTTACCCCCTCGTCCCTCTTCACTGGGATGTTATGGCGCAGGCGACGCTGGTGAGCACGTCGGGAGACGACACGGCTACGCGTGTTCATGGACCTGCTGCTGCCGCGCCGCATCCCCGTCATGCTGGTGGGCGGCTCCGGCTCGGGCAAGACCGTCATCGTGAACGCCTGCCTCGGCAAGCTGCCAGACTCCTACATGGTCACCAACGTGCCCTTCAACTTCTACACGACTTCCGGTGCGTGCTTGGTTCTGAACAGCCGGGTAGGCGGTATATCCTCGATGGCGATGTCTTGATTGGGTTTCATACTTCCAACAGAGATGCTGCAGAAGGTGCTGGAGAAACCGCTGGAGAAAAAGGCGGGAAGGAACTACGGGCCGCCAGGCAGCAAGAGCATGATCTACTTCATCGACGACATGAACATGCCCGAGGTGAGGTCGGAGCGGTGCCAGTCACTGTGGTCATAACCCACCCGAATCTAACCACCCTCACCCTTTGCTCCTCAAGGTGGACAAGTACTTCACGGTGCAGCCGCACACGCTGATCCGGCAGCACCTGGACTACAACCACTGGTACGACCGCAGCAAGCTCACGCTCAAGGACATCCACAACTGCCAGTACGTCTCCTGCATGAACCCCACGGCGGGCAGCTTCACCATCGACCCCCGTCTGCAGCGCCACTTCTTCGTCTTCGCTGTCAGGTGATTTAGTTTGGCCCGCGTCGACAAGTACTTCACTTTCTTCCGTGAACTAAACAAGTTAAAACAGTATGTACTTGCGCTTCGTACGTCGGCCGGCAGCTTCCCCGGTGAGGAGGCACTCACGCACATCTACACCAACATCCTGCAAGGCCACCTCACTCAGTCCGTCGTCAAGTTCAACCCCGCCGTGGTGAGGCTCGTGCCGTCGCTGGTGCAGTCGGCGCTCTTCCTGCACTCCAAGATGTCCACCGCATTCCTGCCCACCGCCGTCAAGTTCCACTACCTGTTTAACCTGCGAGACCTGGCCAACGTCTTCCAGGTGAAGACAGCACCATGAGTCAAGTGTCGGGCTTGGGCCATGACATTCTCAGCGGCATTGTCCTGTCTGCAGGGCATCTTGTTCAGCTCCCCGGACTGCCTGCCCGACCACTCCGCCCTGGTGCGGCTGTGGGTGCACGAGGCGACGCGCGTGTACCACGACAAGCTGGTGGACGACTCGGACCGGGACCAGTTCAAGAAGCTGCTCATGGACGCCGTGAAGAAGGTCGAGGTGAGCCTCAGCCGCGCCTCTACCACCTTTCTGTCTGTGTTTCTGGCGTTTTTAATATGCAGTGTTTTTGCCTTTGACCCAACTAACCTGAAATCGGGACTGCTGGGCCGTGTGTTGCTTGGCTTTCTCCGTGAGTGCGTCTCTGGCTTTGTACATTCCCCGGCCCGGGCCTGTGCCACTGTGTGCTTCCCTCTTGTAAATACGTGTCCTTGTGTGAGGTGTGTTCGTTTAAAACTGGTCTGCTTTTGCTGTACTCTACGCCGTGCCTTGGCCTATGACGCTACTGTGCCGCTGTTCCATGCTGCCAGAGCGAGCCCTTCGCTGAAGTAAGTGCTTCATAGAGCCCCGCGCGCCACATCGTCCGGTTTGCACCTTCCTTGGTTATTACGACCACTTAAGCGGCGGTGTACGTGGCGCCTTGCTCCCGCTTGGTGCTGACACTGCACTGCGCCTTGCAGGGCGTGGACGAGGCCGCTGTCCTGGAGAAGCCCATCATCTACGTGCACTTCGCCGAGGGCATCGGCGAGACCAAGTACCTGCCGCTGGACACGTGGGAGGCGCTCAACAAGCTGCTACAGGACGCCCTGGCGCAGTACAACGACATGGTCGCGTCCATGAACCTCGTGCTGTTCGAGGACGCGATGGACCACATCTGCAGGTGAGCACCGGTCTGAAGCCACACTGCTCTCAAGAAACACAGCGCTAATGCGGCGGTCTCCAGGATTTGTCGCATCCTGATGGGGCCGCGGGGGAACGCGCTGCTCGTGGGCGTGGGCGGCAGCGGCAAGCAGTCCCTCACCAGGCTGGCGGCCTTCATCTGCAACCTGGACGTGTTCCAAGTGCAGCTGCGCAAGGGCTACGCCATCGCCGACCTCAAGGTCTTCACGTCGAGAGCTGGCTTCCCGCGCCGGTATTTGTTTTTACTGTACCGGTTTCCCCCACTGTTATCTCGTCCCTTCCCCAGGCGGAGCTGGCCGTGCTGTACCAGAAGGCCGGGCTCAAGGGGGCGGGCTTGCTGTTCCTCATGACGGACGCGCAGGTCCCCGACGAGCGTTTCCTCGTTATCATCAACGACATGCTGGCTTCGGGTGAGATCCCGGACCTGTTCGCCGACGACGAGGTCGAGAACATCATCAACCAAATGCGGGGCGAGGTCAGACTCGTGAAACGGTTCTCCCTACCGTGGGTTTAAATCGGCTCCATTCTTAAACTTTTCACTCCGGCGTGCAGGTGAAGGGCGTTGGCATCCAAGACACGCGCGAGAACTGCTGGAAGTTCTTCATCAACCGCGTGCGCTGCATGCTCAAGACCGTCCTTTGCTTCTCCCCCGTGGGTGCCACGCTGCGCACACGCTCGCGCAAGTTCCCCGCCATCACCAACTGCACCGCCATCAACTGGTTCAACGAGTGGCCGTACGAGGCGCTGCAGTCGGTGTCACTGCGATTCCTGTCCGAGCTGGAGGCCCTGCCCGAGAACCTGCGCAAGTCAGTGTCCGAGTTCATGTCGTACGTCCACGCCTCCGTCAACGAGATGTCCCAGGCGTACCTGGTGAACGAGCGTCGCTACAACTACACGACGCCCAAGTCATTCCTGGAGCAGATCGAGCTGTACGGGAAGCTGCTGACGAGCAAGTCCGACGAGCTGTCGTGCAAGATCGTGCGCCTGCAAAACGGCCTGGAGAAGCTGGCCAGCTGCGGCGAACAGGTCGACGGTCTGAAAGAAGTGCTGGCGGTGCAGGAAGTGGAGGTGCGGCAGAAAAACGCGGCGGCCGACGAGCTGATCGTGGTCGTCAGCAAGGAGACCGAGAAGGTGTCCAAGGAGAAAGCCATCGCTGCGGAGGAAGAGCGCAAGGTCATCGAGAAGGAGGAGGAGGTGTCCGCCCAGAAGAAGATCTGCGAGCAGGACCTAAAGGCCGCCGAGCCCGCGCTCATCGCCGCAGCCGAGGCCCTCAACACCCTCAACAAGGTGCGTACTACGCACCGCGCGGCACTGCGAGCCCGGTGACCGCAGGACCCTGATTTAAAATTCTCGTTTCTTTTTGCAGAACAATTTGTCCGAGCTGAAGGCGCTTGCATCGCCCCGCAAGCCGTCACCCAGGTGCTGGCGGCCGCCATGGTGCTTATGTCCCCCAAGGGCAAGGTGCCGAAGGAGCGCGGCTGGAAGGAATCCAAGGCCTTCATGGGCAAGGTGGACACGTTCCTGGACAACCTGCTGCACTACGACAAGGAGAACATCCACCCCGACGTCGTCAAAGCTATCAAGCCCTACCTCAACAACAAGGAGTTCGTCCCGGAGCTGATCCGGACCAAGTCAACCGCCGCAGCAGGTAGGTTCTCTCACTTGGGGCGAATGTGCGAGGCCTTGCTGACGCCGTTCCTTTCAGGTCTGTGCGCGTGGTGCATCAACATCATGGCCTTCCACGACGTGTACGTCAACGTGGAGCCCAAGAGGCGCGCGCTCAACGAGAAGAACGCCGAGTGGGTGGCAGCGCGGCAGCGGCTGGCCGAGCTCAAGAGCAAGCTGGACGTGTTGGAGGGCGAGTTGGCCGTGCTCACGGACAAGTTCGAGGTGGCGGTGGCGGAGAAGCTCAAGTGCCAGGAGGAGGCTGACTCGACGGCCGAGACCATCGACCTGGCCAACCGGCTCGTCACGGGGCTCGGCTCCGAGAGCGTGCGTTGGCAGGAGTCCATCGCCAAGTGAGTGACTGGTGCTGAAGCACTGCTCGTCATTGAGAACATTCAGTGGCGTCGAGCGACCATTTCCTTTAGTAGGTTCTTAGCCGTGCGCACTCGAGCCGCGGACTCTGATCTTACTAGTCCCCGGTTCGAAACCGCCCACCGTCTCTACCTTTTTCACGGCAGTTTTGTGCAGTGTTGCATTCTATTTCGTTTTTAGCCGAGCGCAATAACTGTATTTAGTGTATTAGCACGTTGGAGCAGTGAAAACCAACTCGGACATGGTCGTGTTCCTCAGCTTCCAGAAGAAGGGTACCACTCTGCCCGGGGACATGCTGCTGGTGACCGCCTTCATCTCCTACGTGGGCGGCTTCACGCGCTCCTACCGAGTGGACCTGCAGCACAAGAAGTGGCTGCCCTTCCTCAAGACCTTGAACGTGCGTACTGCTCCGCCTTGCCGGACAGACAGGCCAGTGCACTTTTGTCACCGCCTTTCTGCCTTGCAGCCGCCCATCCCGCTGACGGAGGACCTAGACCCGCTGTCCATGCTGACGGACGACGCGCAGGTGGCGGCCTGGAACAACGAGGGCCTCCCCAACGACTCAATGTCCATCGAGAACGCGACCGTCATCATGAACTCAGCGCGCTGGCCGCTCATGATCGACCCGCAGCTGCAGGGCATCAAGTGGATCAAGAATCGGTACGGCAAGCACCTCAAGGTGGTGCGCCTCGGCCAGAAGTCGTACCTGGACGTCATCGAGCGCTCCATCAGCCGCGGCAAGACAGTGCTCATTGAGTTCATCGGCGAGACCATGGACGCCGTGCTCGAGCCGCTGCTCAGCCGCGCACTCATCAACAAGGGCAGGTGAGTCGTAGGTTCAAATACTTGTTTACCCCGTTTTATGTTTTTTTGTTTTTTTGTTTTTTAAATGTATTTCGAGGTTTTTTTTTGTGGCAGAGCCATTAAGATGGGCGACAAGGAGATCGACTACAACCCCAAGTTCCGGCTCATCCTACAGACCAAGTTGGCCAACCCGCACTACAAGCCGGAGATGCAGGCGCAGACCACTCTCATCAACTTCACCGTGACGCGCGACGGCCTGGAGGAGCAGCTTCTGGCCGAGGTGGTGAAGGCCGAGCGGCCGGACTTGGAGAGTCTGAGGGTGAGCATGAATACAGTGTACCTGCAGTGTTCCTCGACGCGTCATTTCGGCCTGGTTGCGTCCCCGCTTAGATGGAGCTGACGACCAAGCAGAACTCGTACAAGATCGAGATCAAGAACCTGGAGGACGAGCTGCTGCAGCGGCTGAGCTCGGCGGGCGACAACGTGCTTTCCGACAAGGCCCTCGTGCTCAACCTCGAGCGCACCAAGCGCACCGCCGAGGACATCGTCGTGAAGGTGGAGGAGTCCAAGGTGACGGGGCAGCGCATTGACGAGGCCCGCGAGCACTACCGGCCGGCCGCGTCCCGCGCGGCGCTGCTCTACTTCATCCTCAACGACCTGCACAAGATCAACCCTGTGTACCAGTTCTCGCTCAAGGTACGAGGTCGCGGGGGAAGGGTCGAATCCGGTTCAGTCAGTTTCGGAATGAGTGTTTGTGTTGGGCAGGCCTACACCGTGGTGTTCCACCGCGGCATCCAGCTCGCCGTCCCCGCGGACACCCTGCAGGCGCGCGTCAACAACCTCATCGACTCCATCACGTACCAGACGTACATCTACACGAGCAGGGGGCTCTTTGAAGCGGACAAGCTCATCTTCATGATGCAGATGGCCGTGCAGGTTCGTTCAAAGTGTCACGTAAAAATCGCCCATTTTGTGCGTTCGTCATTTACAGTAGCTGATAAAAATTACTGTGTCTGGCTCTCTCCCATTGCTTTCTCGTTGCCTCAGATGGATGCGGCTGAAAACGTGCGTAATCATTATTTCTCTGTGTTGAACTTGCCTTTACTGTACCCAGACCTTAAGTTTCTCGCACATCGTTGCGGGTCAGTCGATTTGCGGTTGGTTTCCTAACATCAGCCCCCCGACACGCCCTCTGCGCCGTGCTGGCAGGTGCTGCTCAAGGCCCAGGAGGTGGAGCCCGTGGAGCTGGACTTCCTGCTCCGCTACCCGTTCGTCACCAACCTGCAGAGCCCGGTCGACTTCCTCTCCGACACGTGCTGGGGCGGCATCGTCGCGCTGTCCAACATGGCCGAGTTCAAGTAAGGCGCATGCGTCTGTTCAGCCCTTCGTGCCTCGCTTTGCATTACATTGTGGCCGTGCGCAGGAACCTCGACAAGGACATCGAGGGTGCAGCCAAGCGGTGGCGGACCTTCGTCGAGTCGGAGGCCCCCGAGAAGGAGAAGTTCCCCGGCGACTGGAAGGGCAAGTCCGCGCTGCAGCGCCTGTGCATGATGCGCGCGCTCCGCCCGGACCGCATGATCTACGCCACGCAGTGGGTACCGCCGGGCTTGGAGTTGCTGCTCGTTGCCAGTGCATTCTAAAATGTCATCCCGACCGCCAAAACCAGGGCCTTCATCGAGGAGAAGCTGGGGGCTAAGTTCACCGAGTCGCGCTCCATCCCATTCGAGAAGTCGTTCGAGGAGAGTAGCCCCACGACGCCAACCTTCTTCATCCTGTCGCCCGGAGTGGATCCCCTGAAGGTGACTGCAGGGGTCATGGCGGCGGAGAGCATGCACGGTCCCCGCACTAATGATGCCTCTCTGTCCCCAGGACGTGGAGAAGCTTGGCAGAAAGATGGGCTTCACGTCGGACAAGCGCAACTTCCACAACGTGTCGCTGGGGCAGGGCCAGGAGCCCGTCGCGGAGAAGGCCATGAAGCGCGCGGCCAAGAAGGGCCACTGGGTCATCCTGCAGGTGGGTGGTGTCTCTCCCCTTTCTTTGCCCCCCCTTCCCCCCGCTTCCGCCCTGCCTGCCTACACGTTGCCGTTGAACACCGCAGAACATCCATCTGGTGGCCAACTGGCTGCCCAGCCTGGAGAAGCGCATGGACAAGTGTGCCGAGAAGCCCCACGACACCTACCGCCTGTTCATGAGTGCCGAGCCCGCGCCCGCGCCCGAGTTCCACATCCTGCCGCAGGGCGTGCTGGAGTCCTCCATCAAGATCACCAACGAGCCGCCCACCGGCATGCACGCCAACCTGCACAAGGCGCTCGACAACTTCTCGCAGGAGACGCTGGAAATGTCCACCAAGGAGGCCGAGTTCAAGTCCATCCTGTTTGCGTTGTGCTACTTCCACGCCGTGGTCGCGGAGCGGCGGAAGTTCGCGGCCCAGGGCTGGAACCGCGTGTACCCCTTCAACTTCGGTAAGCCTCGCCCTGGCTGCGCCCCCGCTTGCAGTTTGTAGCCTTAACTGTGACCCATGACTCGCAGGGGACCTCACCATCAGCGTAAACGTGCTGTACAACTACCTGGAGGCCAACACGCGGGTGCCCTGGGAGGACCTGCGATACCTGTTCGGCGAGATCATGTACGGTGGCCACATCACGGACGACTGGGATCGCCGCCTGTGCGCCACCTACCTGGAGGAGTACCTTCAGGCCGAGCTGGTGGACGGCGACTTGATGCTAGCCCCCGGCTTCACTTCGCCACCCAACTCGGACTACTCGTCGTACCATCAGTACATCGATGATTTCCTGCCGCCCGAGAGCCCTATGCTATATGGGCTGCACCCCAACGCAGAGATCTCCTCGCTGACCGCCACCTCGGAGAAGCTGTTCAAGACCGTCTTCGAGATGCAGCCGCGCGACGCCATGGCCGGCTCTGGCGCCACGGTGTCGAGGGACGAGAAGGTGAGTGCCCTTCTTGCGCGTCTCGGAGGCGTAGGCCGTGGATAGGTGAGCAGCCCGTTTTGGCGCGCAGGTGAAGCAGATGCTGTGCGACATCCTGGAGCGTCTCCCGGAGCCCTTCAACATGGCCGAGATGATGGGCAAGGTGGAGGACCGCACGCCCTACGTGATCGTGGCCTTCCAGGAGTGCGAGCGGATGAACCAACTTATGGCTGAGCTGCGGCAGACGCTGGTGGACCTCGACCTCGGCCTCAAGGTGAGCTTGGCTGTTGGCGCACTCACGGCATGCAATGGAGCTGCGCGTCCTCACGCGGGCCTCGTTCCAGGGCGAGCTGACCATCACGCCCGCCATGGAGAACCTGGAGCAGTGCCTGTTCATCGACAAGGTGCCCGAGAACTGGTCGGCGAAGGCGTACCCCTCTATGTTAACGCTGTCGTCGTGGTTCGCCGACCTGCAGCTCCGGCTGAAGGAGCTCGAAAATTGGACGCAGGACTTCATCGTACGTATCGGATTCCAACTCCCCCCCCCCCCAAACTTGTATCGCGTCTTTTTAAACAACTCTCCCGGCGGCCGTGTGCAGATGCCCGGGTCGGTGTGGCTGGCGGGCTTCTTCAACCCTCAGTCTTTCCTCACGGCCATCATGCAGAGCATGGCCAGGAAGAATGAGTGGCCGCTGGACAAGATGTGCCTCCAGTGTGACGTCACCAAGAAGGGCCGCGACGACTTCAGGTGAGCACTTGCGCGTCACCATACAGTATCCGCCTTGAGGGCGGTCGGATCGGGGTGCCAGTCCGGGGGAAGTACCAATCGCCGCGTGTGGTGGTGGTTGCAGCCAAGCGCCGCGTGAGGGCGCCAACGTGCACGGCCTGTACATGGAGGGCGCGCGCTGGGACGTGGGCTCTGGCTGCATCGTGGACTCCCGGCACAAGGAGCTGTTTCCCCTCATGCCCGTCATCTATGTGCGCGCCATCACGCAGGACAAGCAGGAGACGCGCAACGTGTACCAGTGCCCCGTGTACAAGACGCGCCAGCGAGGGCCCACCTTCGTCTGGACTTTCAACCTCAAGACGCGCGACAAGCCCACCAAGTGGACGTTGGCCGGCACGGCGCTCCTGCTCAGCCTCTGAGCGCCTCGCCCATCACTCCGCTCGAAAGAGTGCGGCATAGTGTTGCGAGGGAGGGTCGTAGGTCTACAGTCCTTGCCTCGTGATCTCGAGGGTAGTTAGGTACCACCAACCAGCTTGGTCTGTAGTAGTTATTTATTTTATCAATCATGGCTGTGAGTTTTCTGTATGTGTCGTGCGACTCTTGTTGCCAACGTTCGGAGATATTATCTCCTTGCTGTTGCTGATTTATTGTTATCTTGACTTTGTATATCTTTTTTGTTGCATCGTTCTTTTTTAGTTCAGCTATGATAATTATGAGCCTGGTTTGGAGAATATTCATCATTTCAATAAAAACATGCTTTATTTTATCTAGCATCTTGAATTGCAATAAACATAGCTGGTTTAGGAACGTAGGTTACATTAAATAGTATGTGTATTAGTACTTCACCAAGATAATACTTGTTCCATCACTTCACAATATAAAGGTCTTTTAGGGCAAGCATAAATACTGAAACATAAAAGTGACTTTCATATGTCAAGCGCACAACCACTTTACACAAGGGGGATTTTTGGTCTCCAATTTAGCATAACAATCCTGCATGCTGCTGGAAACTACCAGCATATTATGGCTATTAAGTCAAAATATATTTTTTTAAATTCATTATGCAGAGTAATATTTTAGAAAGAATTAAAAACATACTCTTATGGTAGCACTTGGGCTGATAGAACCCATGAAAAAATTTGTTAAGGGATCACATTAGTATAAATCACAAAAGTTGAATCACAATCATTAACACAACAAAATCACAACACAGTTAATACTTTGCACTTTCATCAACTATTGACATACTTAGTACTAATAAAGTTCATAGCGCCATCTTTAAGTAATTCCCTCACCAATAGGAACGATTTTGACATAAAGTATACCAAAAAATGACTAACAAATCTTAACACTTAAGATTGACTGGAAATAAAATTTTCATAAAACATAACAAAGGAAAAAAATAATCATGCCAGCCAACATTGCTTCCATGACTTTTCTTCATAATATGACTTTGACTAGGTTCAATACGATTCAACAAACTATAATTCATACCAAAACACTTTTCATAAGTGTTCAACCGTTCAACCACAGCCCACATATTCAGCTAATTAATCAATATGGTAAAGTCAATTTTATTTCATATTGTAATGGTCCCACTGTGAAGCTCGCTTTAAGCACTGATTTAGACTCATTTAGATACATGAAGAAAATTCAGAATGATAAATACAATAATACAAATGAGTTGCACTTCTTTCTTTACAGTTGTTCTTTTTTATCCTGAGTGGGGATTCTTATGCATTTTGTGATGGTGATGTAACTGAAAGAGGTGCCTCATCATCTGTTTCAGTGGGTGAGAGACGAATTGTTTGGTACCATTGATTGGTTAAATCATTCATTTGACTCTTACAGTCCTTAAGTTCCTGGCAAACAGAAGTTCCATCAGCATAAATAAATCATAGTAACAACTGTAAAAATGCAATAAAAACACAACCAAATAAAGACACTTACTTGCTGGGTGAAGCGCCGAGTAAAGAAGGGAATGAAAATTTTGATGTCCAGGCGAGCAAAGCCTTTGATACGGGACTGCATGAAACCAACTTCCATTTCCTCTTCAGTTAGTTCAGACAGATGCTCAGAGTCGATAGCTTGTCCCTACAGAAAGAACATAGAGCATACAGTTAATCAAATATTTTCTGTAAAATTTAAATTATAGCAAATCTTTATCTTACCCATTCCTTAGTTTTACTCAATGATAGGCCCTTGTCTCTCCTCCTTCGTCTTGAGCGTTCTTTCGGACCAGCTTGGAGGAACTAAACAGATAATTACATGAGAAAAAAGAATTTTTTTTTTTGGTACAGGAAACAAATATAAATTACTTCAGGCATAAATTGACGAAATGGCTACAAAAAGACCAAGGACATACTTTCATCAGAGGCATTGTTGAACCTCCGAGAGCGAGTGTTGTGAACAGAACAATGATGAGTGTTGTAGTTATAATGACATGTCTGGTTTCATCACTGAACTCCAGATGAAGAGAGAGTGCATACGAAATTGCACCTCTTAAGCCTGAAATAAGAAAAAGGTGCTAAGCAACAAATATTCAATAGTAAAACATACCAGGTAAATCAGTTTCTCTGCTTTTTTTTTTTTAAGTCCAGTATACAGTTCTACTGATTACCGACCGCTGAACCACATGATGAACATCATTCGAGGGGTTATCTGATGTTCTCTGAAGCGGTTCACAAGAATAGCTAAGGGAAATATATTTGCTGCGCGACCTAGAAGACACAAAATGAGGCTCCACACAACCTAAGAGAGAAAAAAGTTACAACTGTTGTCATACATTTTTAAGGGTGAACATATTTTCATACATTTTGAACGGTGAACATTTTTTGTCTTCTTTCTTTTTAAACATCTACTTACAAGAGCAGGTTCAATTCGATGTCTAAAGCTGAATATTGCTAAACCCAAGTAGGCAAACACACAGGTTTCAGCAATGAAAGCTAGCGTCCTCATTGTCTGTTGCATGGTTATTTGTGTTACAGTGGAAAGATTAAAATGAGTGTAGTGAGACATGACAATGCCGCAGAATAGAATTGCCATGATGCCTGCAAGAAATACCGTATGGATAAATAAAAATACTATTACTTTCAGTAGGCACAAACATGACTTTAAAAAAAACCTCTATGGAATTGAATACAGATATTTTAAGACTTCAAGATAGTCCTTACCTGACAAATGTATTCCCTCAGCCAGAGCATAAGGTGCATAGGTAAACACCAACATCATTCCAAATTCTAGGGAGGGGTGTTTTCGAAGGTCCACATGTTTCAGTAACAGAGCACTAGCAAGTGCAAAGACTACTCCAATGCCCGCAGACGCAAAAAACATCATGCAAAACCTGTTAAATGTGAAATGAAATATTAACACATATTTACTATCTTCACAGGAAGCTTGAACAGCAAAGCTAACAATGGAAAAAGTAGAATACCTGTTAATGCCAGTTTTGAAAGCTTCCCAGGATGACATGGCAGGGTTGTTACTCTCTAAAATGCTTGTTGTTAGCACAATTGAAATAGCATCATTTAAAATACTTTCTCCAAATACTAACATATTAAGAACTGGATCAACATCAAGAGCATGGAAAATGGCAACTGTTGCAACAGGATCAACTGCTGATATTAGAGAGCCAAATGCAAAACTTTCCACAAAGCTCAAACGGTATGCCACTTCTGCAATACCCAAGACATAAATTCCAGCCCCAATAACAAGGGCAGAAATTGTTGTTCCAACAATGGCAAACACAAGGATCGACCCTATGTTCTGAAAAACAAAATTTTATGTTTTAATTTTAAACTTTAGTAAGAAAATGCAAAGAAGAGCACATTGAAAACGGGAGCACTCACTTGGAAAAAGTTACCCTTGTGGAGATTGTAACCGGACTCAAAGATTATGGGTGGAAGCAGGACAAGGAAGAAGGCTGTAGGAGACAAGGCCTCCTCTTTCTTCCAGTTAGCTATGTTCTGGTCAGAAATAAGGTTGACAATTAAACCTATGAGTGCTCCTAGGAACACAATGACAACGCTTTCAGGTAGATACTGGAAGTGTGTTAGCAGCATTAGATGAATGAGGAGGATGCCAAGGGCGAGCACACACAGCA
The DNA here is from genome assembly GCA_030522485.1 of Stenchaetothrips biformis. Taxonomy (NCBI): domain Eukaryota; kingdom Metazoa; phylum Arthropoda; class Insecta; order Thysanoptera; family Thripidae; genus Stenchaetothrips; species Stenchaetothrips biformis. Next base: position 23,036,910 of record CM060086.1, on the reverse strand, counting down.
CAAAGAATATTGACATGGATGAATTGTGCTCCTCCTCTGCAGCGCTTTTATCGGGAAGAATAGGGTCAGGAGAAGTGGTTGTGGAAGAAGAAGACGTAACATTAACAGTTGTGTTGGTGGAGGGTGAATTGTTGGCCAGCGCTTCTTCAACAGGTGCCTCTTCAGAAGGGGCGCTGATGCTGTGAGCACCAGTCTTGCCAAGGTTTCTACCACTTTCTGACTGTCCATCTGTTGCACTGCGTACACTCCTGACCCTGTCTTCTTTGTCGGGCCAGCCAAACAAGGCGAGGTTTGCGGCCCCACCATCGCCGCCCCCCAAGAATGCCTCGCCAGGGATGAGGCGGTCAGAATAAGGATCAAGATCCTGGATATCGGCATCAGAGTCCTGGGCCGCAGCAGCCGCAGCAGCCGCAGCGTAGTAGTGCAAGGTGCAGCAGGTTAGGGCCAGGACCACAGCCAGCAGGCGGCCCGTTGCGCCGCGCCCTCCACCCGAATCCTTCCATGGCATTTCTGCAGCAGTGGGTAGCTACGATCCGGTGACAGTCAGTGGCGTCAGCTCCTCATTCTTGCACGGAAGTCGTTGTTGCACCTTTGTCGTCTGCTTGTGTCAAAACATTCGTCACGAGTGACGTCTTCGACTCTTCGTCCTCTCGTTTGTCTCTCTGCCCTCTCTGCTTGTGCACTAACGCCCTCTTCCCCGTTCTTCGTTTGTCTTTCGCGGCACACTTACACACATGCACACATACACACAGACACACAGACCGACTTACACACACGCGCGCGGCACGCGGAAAGCGAAAGCGGAGAGAGAAAAGAGGCAAGCCGCGTGTGTACCCCGTACTGTGCTGTACCGTGCTCTTGCTCTTTGGTCATGTACGAGGGAAAATTATGATACCTTCGCCGTCGCGCCTCAGTCTGGCTGAGACAGAGCTGCTGAGAGGTAAAAGTAAGTATGAACCTGTTGACACAAGACGTTCTGCCCCATGGCACTCAGTGTCGTCTGCTGCGTTCTGTCGCCGTAAATTTCTTTTCTTTCGGTTTCACTCCTCCTCTATAGTTCTGTCTTAACTCGATGTGTACGTACGGTGGCGAAAGTTAAATTTAATTCGGGAATCCTCGCAACGGTTGCCTAGTTTGATCAAGCCTGTGTGCTTATTTCATGAAACAGTCTCTGCTCAGAGTTCTTTTTCTTTCATGTTTCTATTTAATTCACTTGTTATGAATGAATAATGTTTTACCGTTTGGTTTTTTAGGTACATAATGCTAACTCTAGGAAGAGCCCAACGCTGTGTGCACCAAGCGTTTTCTCGCTTGTTGTCTACTTCAGCCTGCAGAATGAACAAAATACCAGTCGCATATTGGTTCGAAGACCAGTGCATCCTTGTCGATAAGGATGATAAAGTTATTGGAGAAGAGGGAAAAGCTGCTTGCCATACAGTTTCTCCTGATGGAAACCTGCTTTTGCATCGTGCCTTCAGTGTCTTCTTATTCAATTCACAGGGTGATCTTCTGTTGCAAAAGAGAGCATCAGCAAAGGTATATTGTAAACCAATGAGAGCATGTGCATTTCCTGCATTGCATTATTAGATGATGTATTTATAATCTACTTAACACCTTTAATTTTGCCTTTGTGTGTGTTCTAGGTTACTTACCCTGACCATTACACTAATACGTGCTGCAGTCATCCTCTTTCCACAATCCCTGAGGAGATGATAGAAAAAGATGCTCTTGGAATTCGTAATGCAGCTCAACGGCGTTTGCAGATTGAACTTGGAGTTCCACCTGAACAAGCCAAACCAGAGGACATGGTTTATCTAACCCGTATTCATTATATGGATCGCGGTGATGGAAAGTTTGGAGAGCATGAAATAGATTACATTCTGTTTTTGCAGAAAGACGTTGATGTTGATCCTAACCCAGACGAAGTTAGTGAAGTCAAATATGTGAAACGTAAGGAATTAAACAAATTTCTTACCAGCTTGAATGATCCTGTTACTCCTTGGTTTGATCTTATTGCCAAAAATCAATTACCAACATGGTGGGATAATTTAAACCAACTTCATAAGTTTTATGATCACAATACCATTCATAGATATGTTTAACTTCTGTTACTTTGCCTTTAAAAATGTTCAACATCAATATCTTGTATTCTTGTACCATCGAGTGAAAAACAACGTTGGTCATCTCATTTAATTTTGGAATTTTATTTATTGACTGAAAAGAAGGGTTTTTGTATTGTTTGTTGAAAATGTTCCATCACAGAAGATGTGCTCCTGTTAAAAAATATGTTGAAGAAATTATGGTAGGCCCTGGTGCACCATTCTAATCAAGCTCAGTAATTGTATAGTTCATTTGTCTACTGTTGTGTTTGTACAATCTTTCCTAGTCATATAGGTGCCAGGCAACTTGAAGACATTCCTTTTGTACATATCCAGCAGCTTCTCCTCTTGAGAGTTTGTGTGTCAACTTATTGGTGCTAAAAAACTTTAACTTTTCATTTTGTGGTTGCTTCAAAACATTTTCTGTGGGAATAGAAATTTGGAGTTAAATACGTCCTTTTTGTTATTACTACATATTTACATGATGTACAAAGCTGCTGTGTCTTAACTTCATTACACAATGGTGTCTGTTTACCATTAATAAAGATGCAAGAGTTATTTAAATTTTTAGCTTTATTATTACTCCCTTTAAATTCAACTCCCCTGTACCAACAATTTTCATTTTCCTTCATCATCCTTCACAAAGTTATTAAAAAGAAGTTCTCCCCGAAAATCTTTCACAAAAATTTTATCAACTTCAAGCAGTGTGTACTTCATTGCGAGGGCGTGCAGGTACAAGCGCACAGCCGACGTAGGAACCTTCCTGGTGCTCAGGTGCAGTAGCACTGTGCAGCAAGTGACACTGTTGACTCACTTCAACGCGGCGCGAACGTTCCGACGTACGCACCGGATCTGTTTGGAAACTCGGCGCCGCCGCGACGCTCTCCGAATACCGAGAATTAAATGGAAGGGGGGGGGGGGACAATGCCAACCACGCCGGTGAATCGGTTCGCTTTGACGCCTGTCTCGGCGGCACGTACGCTCCTCAGGGCATCGAACACCTCAAGTTCTTTCCCGCTAAATGCTCGCCGTCACGTTCGGGAAGCAAGCAGAGCCGCGCCTCCCGGCACTTCCCCGGCTTGTCTGGCGCGCGCTTTTCGAGCCAGGGCACAGCCTGGAAGAGGCGGTTGAGGCCCTGCTGGAGGACGCGATGGGGTGGGCGGACACGTGCCGTTTTTCCGAATGCCTGGCGGCCGGTGCCGCGATGTCCATGTCGATGTCGCCACGGCGTGGCACGGCGTGCCACGGCGCGTCACAATGCAGCCGATGCAACTGCGTGAATCACGGCGCGCAGCGCAGCCTTTCGCTCTATATATACGACGGGCTGGAAGATGCTCGCCACTTCTGGATCGGCTAGCCATGGCGGTTGGAGCGGCTGGAGCGGCTGCAGTGTGGCTGTGCGCGGTGGCGCTGGCGGTGCGGGCCGAGCCTCACGACGTCGCCTTCGTGCGGAAAGGTACGTGTTTCTTAGGGGAGGAGCAGGGCCATCAGGGCCATCAAGGGGAGCGGTTGTATAGTGGCTTCGCGCTCAAGCCTTCCTTTTCTGCGCCCGCGCGGCGGTGCGCGGGTTGCGGGACCCCGCTCTGATCTCGAAGTCAAACGAGGCTTTGGAGTCGAGGTGCGAGGGGCCATGCTAATGGAGCTGGTCTTACACGTCTTACGAGCTAGCCGTGAAAAATAGCTGCTCATGTTTTGCAAATGCATATGACAGCGTGCAAGCATCATGCCGGCTCCACTGCTCGAGGTATCGGCGCTTGACTGCTTGGGTCTACTTTTTCTGCGGTTTTATCGCAGTTAAAAATGGAATCTAATTTTCTCATTGCGTGCCGCGTTTTTCAGGTGAAGGGGCGCCATGGGGCCAATATTTCAGCCCGGGTTTTGGAGGATACTACACAGTCGATGGTAAGTCCCAGCGTCGAAACTGCGTTAAAACGCCATTTAATACAGTTGAACTTGAGGCAGATTTTGCTTTCGGATAGACTTTCGGCCAGAGCCGCAGCCGGTCGTGCACATCCCCGTCATCCCCGTGCAGCCGGTGCACTACGAGACCTTCGAGGGTGTCGACGACCAGCAGCAGCTGGTGCAGGGGCCTGACTACGGCCAGGTGAACAATCAACGGGGTTTCCATAGTCCACGTCAAAAGCAACTACGAGGATGAAACACAACACTCAAGTTTACGATGCATCTTCTTAAAATACCGTCATTCCAATTCCAGATTGCCCAGGGCCCCGATCTTAGCCAGATGACCCAGGGTCCTGACCTCAGCCAGGTTACCCAAGGCCCCGATCTCAGCCAGGTTACCCAAGGCCCCGATCTCAGCCAGGTTACCCAAGGCCCCGATCTCAGCCAGGTCACCCAAGGCCCTGATCTCAGTCAGGAGACTGAGGGCCCGGAGGAGCCACAGGTCCAGGTCACCACCACCGGGTACTATCCCCGGCCCGACGTCCCAGATACGCAGTCCACCAACGAGCCAGACGACACGCAGCAGTACACCACGCCGCACCCCACGACCGCTTATCCCACCACCGAGTACCCTACGACTCCTTACCCTACGACTCCTTACCCTACGACTCCTTACCCTACGACCCCTTACCCTACGACAGGCTACCCAATGACCACAGACTATCCGCAGCCCACAACTTGGCGTGAGTGTCTTAGCGTATGGCCGCACGGCCCGACTGCAGTGAAACCAGTGCGATTGACATCATGTTGACATTGACTTGTCCGTTCTCGGCTTCCAGGACCGCGTCCACAGCCCCGGGAGTGCCAGGCCAACCCCGCCGCAGCGGGGTACCCTCGCGGCACTCAGCTTCTCTGCACCGTGGAGGTGTGCCCCTCGAGTGGTGGCGTCAAGGGCGGCCACCAGGGTGGCGTCAAGGGCGGCGTCAAGGGCGGCGTCAAGGGCGGCGTCAAGGGCGGCTACCATGATGGTGTCAAGGGCGGCTACCATGGAGGCTACCAGGGCATTGCCCTCGGCGTCAAAGGCGGCCATGGCGGTCACTCCCTCGCCACTACCCTCGTGTGCAGGCCTTTCAACGGCTGCGATGAGCCAGTCCAGACGACGGAGACTCCCGAGTACACCACGCCAGGCTATACAGTGCCCGAGTACACCACTCCTGCGTATACCGCTCCGGAGTACACCACCCCGGCGTTCACCACTCCTGAGGCGCCCGTAGAAACTACTCCGACGTACATCGTCCCCGAGTACACGACCCCAGTGCCCACGCTGCCGCCCCCGCCCCCCACACCGCCCCCAGGCGTGAAGGGTGGGCACCGCCCCCACATCCCCGGTGTCAAGGGCCACCGCGGCGACGTGGGCGTCAAGGGCGTCAAGGGCGTCAAGGGCGGTTTTCACCAGGGATGGGCGCCGGAAATGTGGTCCGAGGGCGTCAAGGGCGTGAAAGGCGGTAGAGGGCACACTCCCAACGTGCCCGCGTACGGCTTCCAGGTAGGTGCATTTACTTTTCTCTAAATTGTGACCTGACGTCGGACATTGCCACGACTGTGTCTTTTCAGTGGGATGACCTCGGTGCCGACATGGGCATGCAACAGTGGGGGCTCAAGACTCACCCCAGGCCCATGCGGCCCATGGACGTCAAGGGTGGTTTCCAGGACTCCCAAGATACGCAGCAAGTCAAGGGGCGTCCCCATGGCGGCTACCAGTTTGGCGGGTGGGGCCACCAGGGCTACCAGGTGAGGAACCGGCTAAGCGGCGTTGGGGGAGCATATCCCGGCGTGCCCCGGATGGAACGCTGAGATGTCAAATAAATATCGATCTTTCTTTATTTTCTGTTTTCGCAGGGGGCCGTCCAGGACACGCAGAAGGGACTCTATATTCTGTGAAAATTGTGTCCACCCAAATACTTTCAAATACTTCGCAAATACCTCAACAAAACAATCAAGGCTGTCAATTCTTAAATTATAAATATTTATTAACGAATTTGTGTTTGTTCCTTTATTTTGTCTGTGCCGGGACGCACCAGGCTTTTTGCACGGAGGAGCTCCCCCTTGCTTCCTGTCAATGCTTCTTCAGTAAACAAATAAAAGGCTGCATCAACGAAGGACATTATTTTATTCATAATTTTTACATAAAGACTACAGTAAAATCGAGTTAAATATCAGGGTATTAAAGTGGGATCACAGATAAACTTATTCAAATCACAGCTATACGTCTTGTATTTGGTCTTCTACAGTACGAAAAACGTGATAATGTGCATCAGCATGAGTCCATGGCAAAAATAAAAAGTGGTCAACTTCACGACGTCGTCAATTAGCTGGAAGAGACGCATGGCATAAACGCACAGAGATGAGGGGCAACATATCACAGACTGAAAATGGAACTTGAATATTTGGCCAGTGCTAGTGTGCGACGCGCTAAGTCCGAGCGGAGAACGAGGATTCCTTCAAGTCGGCGATGACCTTGTTGTAGACGAGCGGCACCACGTCTTTAGCCCATACGAAGTCCAGGTGTGTCCAGAGGGGGTCCTTGACGGCGTCGCAGTTCAGCACATTGGGCAACTCGGAGCACAACTTCTGGGCGTCCTGCATGCATACATTCCACGCATCACACACAACGAAACAGAACAGCTGGGGCCGCGCGGGGGCAGTAGTGCCTGGGTGGTAGGCAGCCCAATCGCCTCGGGCGCGCCCGATGAGTAGGCAACCCATTCGGCGCGCAAGCACCGCGGTGCGGCCCAAGGTGGCCATTTCAAGTCAAGCAGCAAGGCAGTTGGACCACAAACGATCCTCCGATCTTTTTGGGTTGCGGAGCGAGAAAAAGTACGTCGGTGTGGATTCGATCCCGCGGCCTTTGTGCTTACTTACCGTCCAATCCGCGAGGTAGTCGTTGAGGCCGTAGTACAGCCGCGTTGGCAGGCGCACTTTGCCCAAGTCGTACTTCGGGGGCTTGGCGCTGCCGTAACGGCGCAGGTTCTCCGTGTGGCCGTAGTCGTACTGCTGGAAGCCTGCGCAATCAACACCGTTCAGCAACTTGCTATGCGGCTTCGTCGCCGCCGAGACCACCGCCAGCACCGCCACCAGCACCGCCATCCAGCTAAGGCGGCGCAGACTTTACCTTGCCTGAGCGACTGTGCGAAGTGGTCGATGTTCTTGAAGGACGTGCCACTCGGCGTCCGCGATATGACCTCCGGCAACATGGTCTTGTTAAACTGGGCGTCGTTGCGGCCACTGAGGGCGGCGATGAGCCCGACGCACAGGGACTGCGTGATGCTGCCGTCCGAGCAGAACACCTCGCCGGCGGTGCGCAGCGCGGCCGTGGAGGGCAGGAACCGGTGCGTGTGAAGGATTCTGGACATTCTCTGCCAGACAGAAGAGAAAAAGAGGTTAATGAGCTTGCCGGACAAGCCTTTGGTGAGACGAGCGTCATCTCGCCTACCTTGAGTGTGCCGCTGGCGTACGCCAGTGCCCGAAATGCGTACGACCTGGAGTGTACCAGGGCGGAGACCGGGCCTAGCGCCGTGAACATGGTCACATGCTCGGCGACGTCGGGTCGCTCTGACGCCATCGCGAACATGATGGTGGTGCCCATGGAGAAGCCCACGTACTGCACCTGCTGCTGGCCGGTCTCGCGCACCACATACTGGATCGTGGCGGGCAGGTCCAGGACCGCGTGCTCGTGGAACCTGCGCAGAGAACGCCGATGAGCGAAGGTCCCTGTTTGTGGCCGCACCGTTGTCGCCACAGAAGAACGCTACAAATGCGCTGGGTCGAAGGTCCGTAACGCCTGTGAGGTAGGCCACCGACTCGTTCCGCAACGCACCGTTGTAGAGACGCTGGCCTACCTTGCCCCTGTCAGGCGCCAGGTAGGCCACCGTCTCCAAGCCGGTGAGTTGCGGGCCGGCTCGGAGGTCTACCTCACAGGCGCTTCGAGTCAGGCCCAAGCCACTTACGAGAAGTCCCAGAAGGCGTCGTCGTGGGCGCTGAGCGTCGTGTGGTTGAGGCAGTATGTGTTGCCGCGGACGTTGAACAGCCACACGTCGAAGCCCTCGTCGGCCAGCAGGAACGCCAGCGCCTTCCCGGGGCCGGCCACCAGCCACTCGGCCGAGGACGACAGCAGCGGGTGGGCCAGGATGACAGCGGGGCGGCGCGCGGCGCGCACGGCGTCGCGCTGGCTTCTGGCGGGCCCCGTGATGCGGTGGATGCCCAGGACGTAGCCGTCCTCCGTGGTCACGTAGTGCCGCTCAGCCGGGTAGCCGTAGTACTGGACCAGCCCCACCTGGAGCAGCGCGAGAAGCGCGGCGTAAGCGGGGACGCCGACCGCGGCGCGGCCACAGACCGAGCGGCACTCCCGGCAGATAGCGACGCAGCGCGGCCGTGGCGTTGCGAATGCCGCTTGTTTTGGACCACTATCGCTACTATCGTCCGCGCGTGTGAGTTTCATTCTCACAAACTGCGATGCCCACCGCGAAGTCCACGGCCGCGGGCCGCGTCACCGCACACCACACAGCGCGGCCCCGACCAGCACCACCGCCAACAGGACCGTCGAGGCCCAGCACCCTCGCTGTGAGTCACCCCGCTGCTGCATGCACACCTGCGATATCACTACCAACCATCAAAGAGCAAAGGCCGGTCGCGCCTATCGCCGGTGCGTCCGAAAACCAGCCGCCTCAGCTGCACGGGCTGCGTCAGGGGCAGTCGCCCGGCGGGACGGCAAGGCTCGCTCGGATTGGCGGGAAAATGAGAGAAAATGCCGCGAGGGAATGCTGCCGCTCCCATTAGCAGCACGCCAGACGCGGCGGCGGATTTCGCAAGTTCGCACGGTGACATCAGAGCGAGGGCGTTGTTGTTGTGTTCCGAAACGCAATGACGTCGGTCAATGGCCGGTCGCTAAATCAGTGGCACGCACTGGTGTGGACGGGCCGAGACGCGCGGTGGGTCACAGGCTGCGCGGCCTAGGCCTGCCCGGTCGCCGGCCCGGTCGCGCTCAAGGCAGCCCTGCGCTGCCCTGACCCACTTGGCCCACTGGGAAATCCGTCCATTCGGGCTGAAATGAGCGGCAGTCTTTATGCGACGCCTCGCCACGATTTCTGTCGTTATGTATCGTTGGAGATAAGAGTGCCGATCCAAGTTCAGCATGCCCAAGTCTTCCGAAAACATGCCAAATCGCTCCAATTCGGCGCCGGCGACACTAGAGCTCTTCTCATTGCTGCCCCCCGCCCCGGGAGGATGAGTGGAATCATTACCGGGTCGAGGTCCAGAAGAGGGTTGAACGGTCTCCGTCTCGTCAAGTCGGCGGTCAGACCTTCCCTGGACAGCAGGTAGGCGGACCACATGAGGCGGTCGGCGGCCAGGTCCGACTTGGGGTCGGCGGCGAGGGACACGGCGGCGCCCAGGATTACCACGGCGAGGAGCACCTTGACCACGCCGGCCATCTGCAACAAGCCGAGAACATCAGCGCCATCCTCGTTGTCCACCTTTAAGTGGGCGGCCGCCACCAAAGTGCCGCCAAATTACGCTCAGCTGATAAACGCTCCACAGCACACCTGCGTGGACAAGGACATCGCGGACACCTCATCGCACGTGCGCCCCTGTGGTCACCAAGGGCCAGGAGGAGCTGTCGTGTTCCGAACCCCTCGCGCCTGCCTGACGGCTCCCGTCGGCGCACAACAAAGGCCAGCAAAGCGTCGATGCTTCACTTCACGGCCCATCCGACCCAACGACCTACCCAGCAAAGCGTGGCGATGGCGATGAGGGACACGAGGATGAGGTAGTTGTCCATGTCGGGGACGTGGAATAACATAACGCGCAGCGGCACCAGTGCACTGACGACGCGGCCGACGCGCGGCCGGCGACAGCGGGGACGGGACTGACGCGGGCAGACGGAGACGGTCTGCACTGCGCGGCCGGCCGGCCGGGGCCGGCTTGTGCAGAGGAAGCCCGCGCCGCGGAGCCTGCAGCGCCTGCAGCACGACGTCAGGGGCTGTTCGCCCGCCGGGGCGTTGGAGGTCCAGGCCGCCGGTCCCAGGGTCTTCCCCCGGCCGGCGTGCAGCCGTGCCGTGGCCCTGCGCGAACCGGAGGGCAGGGCGGCAGGACCCGGAGTGGGTGTGGCCGATGTGACGGCAGGCCTGGCCGGAACCGGGCGGGGCTACAGGGACTAACAGTGGGGAAGCCGTCCAACGACTTCTCCACGTGAGAACTGGCCGAACTAGTAAGCCTCGCGCACTGTGCCATCGAAATACACGACGAATGGCGAAGAGACTTTCAGCGAACACTTATTCCTTACGAGGTGGAATGATGTTTTAATAGCATTTGCTTTTTTCCCCGTCAGTTGGAAAACGCGTCACAATTCCGTGTCTGCAATTGAGTAGCAAAAAACTCGAAGAAACTCAATTGCCACCAACAACAATTTGTTCTGTTCGCGGTGAGAGTAAGATCGCGGCAGAGGTTCGACGGGGAATGAGAACACCGTCCCAGACGAATTTTAAATTGGGGCGAAAATCTAATCGAAATAGGCATTGACGCATCTTCGAGCGTTCATTTCCCCGGGACTCGGTCTGGCGGGATAATAGTGGTAGAAGGCAAGGCAGACAAAGCGGGGAACGCACGCGCCTACCCCCGGCCGGGGCGCCCCTCCCCTCCGCCCCGCGCCTCTCGCCACATTCCCAGATCCCCACACTGTAAAAATTAGTTGTCACTTTATGACGAAATCGTAGATGATCTTTTCATCACGTTCAAATGACGACAATGTCATCGCAAATTAATGACATTTTCATCAAAGCTCCTATACCTTTTGCATGGGCGTGACAAAAATGTCATCAATCGTTTTGATGACATCCTTGTAAGGAAAATTAGTCTTGGTATTGTCTTCAAGTGACAACTAAAATTTTTACAGTGCAGTCGCCCCGACGACGTACCGTGCTTCTGGGAATAGTCGCTGTTCCGCGTTAGCCCAGCTGGACCAACAATGCTATCGCCGGGGCTGGGCGGCTGGGCGGGCTGGAGGGACGCACACTCGCGTTCTTTCCCGTTGGACTGACGCGAACTGCCGGGGACTGCCGGAGAGGTGGGCCTTGGGTGGACACGGCAAGTCGAGTCAAGTCTCGCACCGTCCACCGCTCTGCGCCCGCTTTTAAGAGCCGCGGGCGGGGGGCGACCGCGAACACCGACGCCCAATCCGGCGGCTCGTCCGGGGAGCGACGCGGTGGTGGCGATACAGAAGCCGCGACGATGGCGATGACTGGGACGCATGCCGCCGCCGTGCACCATCGGTTTAGTCACTGATTCTGAACAGTGCTTCCGAGTGGTCGGGCCGGCAGGTGGCTGCCAGTGCAGGGGTGGTTATTCGGCTTTAGCGAATGCAGGCCCGGGGGCGTCAACAGGATTGTGCCGCGCACGTGCTGGAACGCGATCGGTGCATTGCACGGCTGTCCGGACCATCCCTATGGCGTCGTCGGCTGGGCAGTGCACCGGGTCTCCTTGATGTCGGAAAGAGAAAAAGAGCAGCGGTTCCAATTTTCAGGAGGTACATTATAAGCCACTGGCGTCCCCGAGGTCATGTTTTTATTACACTATGATTGTTTGGAAAGTCTCCGAAACCGAAACGTGCTGTGTACAATTAAATTATTATTATTATTTAAAAACAAAAAAAAAAACAAAAAAAAAACACACGTGATACCATATTTACGTCCTGAGAAAGTTTGTTGCAGACTTTGATTGGCGTTGACGAGCGCCGGGGCCCTGCTGCCCATAAATTAATAGAACCCTTTCCTGCCGGAGCTGCGATGCGAAGGCATGGACATAGTGGCACTTACGAAAAGAACACAAGGTTGTTACAAGATTCTGTGTTTCATTTTCCCTGACATTTCCCTGACTTTTTCATGACCAATTTGGAGATTTTCCCTGACCTTTTGACAAACACAAATTTAATTTTAAATGTGTTAAACTGCAAATGTGTTAAACTACAAAACGATATTTATAATTTGCGCACGGCAAGTATTTTGGCAACAATGAAAATAAGCCAGCGCGGTAGGACCAGTGCTCTATAGGTCATGGTACCAAAACAAAGTCGGACATTTTACAATTTTTATTCAATTTTCCATGACCTTTGTGCTGGTTTCCCTGACTTTTCCCTGATTTCCCTGACCTCATCTTGATTTCCTGACTTTTCCATGATTTCCAGGATTTCCCTGACTTGTAACAACCCTGGAACAGTGTAACGGCGTCTCTCGTATCTACGATGCACCGCACACCTGACACCACTCTGAGGAACACCTGATCAAAGCGCTGCAACTGAAGGACTCGAGAGCCTGCCTTGGTCGGTTGCAGTACAAAACGGGCTTTAGTTTTTTGCAGTCAAACTAGAATTAGGCGCTGCCCCGCCGCCCGCGTTGACCTAACGTCTCCGAGCAGATGCGCCATCGCCAGCAAGAGGCGCCCAGGGAAGTCCGTCGAACTCCCGACAGAGTGGCGTCTTGGATTATGTTCCAAACTTGAAACGAGGCTCAGATAAGTGATGTGAACAAAGTATCCACGTATGTACAATATTTATTTATGAAATTTTTGATTGAGGCAATAAGTTACTACTAAAATTTCAGCTGCAAAAAAACATCTTTTAATTAATCTGAATCATCATCTGAGTTGTGCTGATGGACTCCTGCCGCCTCTTCAGCTTCTCCTTTCATTCGAGCAAGGATCTCCTTAGCTGGGTTGAAAACACCACTTGTCTGGGCATTACAAATATAACACCTTGTCGATTTCTTGTAATGTTCAAGAGCACATTTTTCACAGAAATAATGAGTACACCTGAGGAAAGAGAAGGTCAGTGATGAGAAAACACAAAAGGGTGATGTTTGAATTTGAATTTTGGTATGGGTAGGTCTTACTTGGTGACTATGGGGTCTTTGAAACTTTGCCTGCAAATGAAGCACTTGAAAGGCAAGTTGTCCGAATCGTCAGCAATTTCATATTTATGGGGATCATCATCATCATCTCCGTAAGTTCCGTCCACCATTTCTCTCTCAAGCTGCCACCCAAATTTGTAGTCAGATCTGTCATGGAGAAACTTGCAACTGTCTGCAAATATATAATACATAAGAATAAATGAATGAATAGTAAAGGCTTTTTGCTATTCTTGTTTTGTTATTCTTAAAATAATCAAACACGGCATTACCTCCAAAACCACAATACCCAGTCTCTTTGTAATCTTTACAGATATCAGGCTGATAGTCCCATCTCACAGTTGACCTTAAATTGGAAGGCGCACGGATAGGGCCTTTCCGAACCTGCCATATGTAGAAAACATTTGTGAGATGAGAAAAAATAACATCACAAAGCAAATTTTTTTTAGTAAAATGTAATATGATGAAAGGTACACTTGCCATTCCACTAGATGCATTCCCCTGAGCTGTATCTCGTTTTTCATAAAACTGCTGATAATTTTGCATTCCTCTATATATTTTATCATCTTCTTTACCTTTCAATTCCTATAGATACAAGAAGGGATTGAAATAATTCACTACAATATGCAGTCCTTTGATATTTCCTTCAAAACACATTCGCTGTGAAGTAATGACCTTGTTTGTGGCCAGAATGCTAAGTCCACAATTAGGAATTAGGAATACTCCATTGTGAAAGTGTTGAAGGCAAAAGACCCCCTCCACCAGACTAAAAACTTTTCTACTCGACAAAGAACAGTGAAGTACCTTATTGATTGCCAATGCTCGCTCAAACTGAGCCTGGGCATCACGATCCTTTTCTGTTTCAATTTCTATTGTTGCTGTGGCTCCCATGTCACTTGGGCCGGTTGGGCCAGTGTCACGCTTTGATTTATATGACACTAACACAGCTTCATGATCTGACGAATCACTGCTGTCATCACTGTCAGATGCTTTGACCCTCTTCTTCTTTGAAGCATTAGTAGTCTGTAAAATGGTAAAAATTAATTGAATGTGAAAGAAGCAATTTTATTATGACAGGTGAGGTGAGGTACTCACCGATTGAACCAACAAGTTAGCTTTTAGTTTTTTCTCCTTTCTGACAACAGCAGGTTTTTCTTCTTCACTGTTTCCTGTAAAAAACGTTATTCATATGTTCAATTTGAACGAAAGAAACGGTATTTTTGGGATGACAGGTTTAGCTTACGTTTGGCACAACACATAAGTTGTGGCAATAGGAATAATAACATAACCTATACGCTATGTTTGTATGAACCAAGAGGAATATGTCTGTTGTTTTAACATGAACTGACATTTAACACAAATAAAGTAAAACAACAGCGTACCTTCACTTTCCTCACTGCTCTTCCGACGACGAACCGCATGGTTTTTACGCTTTTTAAACGAAAAGGAGCAGTTTTGTTTCTGTTCGCTTAGGTCCGCCATTTTTGAGATACTGTGACAGGCAGACGTGTAAGGTGACGAGCCAAAAAAACTTTCAAAATTGGTCTTAAAACGAGGAATTTGCAGTCTTCAGATGAATTTTAAAATGCCGATTGTAGGTTTTGCCGGGAGCAACGAAAATGAACTAATTTTGATCGCTCCCTTAGCTGTCCGAATGCTGCTTGGTGCTGTGTGCTGTGAAGTCTCACAGGCAGTGGCAGTACTGGAGAGTGTGCGCGCGTGTGTGTGTATGTATGTGTATACTCATACCAGCGTAACCTTTCCAAAAGTAGTCCCTCTCCCCAAATCAGCACATTCTTTTCGAAATTTATATGAAACAAACGATTGATTCCCGAAAAGAAGTTCAACGACGTGGATACGAAAGACTGGGGCGTAGGTTAATGTACGCTGTAATGGTGAAATCTCTTTGAGTTTCTCAATCTTAATGTAAAAAGGTGCGAGCCCAGTCCAGAGGAGTAGCTGTCCCCTCACACCAAAACAGAAATATCTAATAAACTAAACTAATTTTCGAAAAATGAAGTTCAACGACGTGGATACGAAAGTCTGGGGCTTACATCAATGTAAGCTGAAATGGTGAAACCTTTCTGAGTTTCTCAATCTTAATGTAAAAAGGTGGGAACACAATCCAGAGGACAAGCAGTCCCCGCACACTAAAACCGAAATATGTAATAAACTAAAGTGATTAAGGAAAAGTGAAGTTGAACGACGTGGAAACGAAAGTCCGGGACTCAGACATATGAAAGCTGCAACGGTCAATACTTTTTTAGTTCTCCAATCTTAGCGTAAAAAGGGGGTCCGAGAAACAGTTGTTATGGAGGGGTGCGACCGGCACGTCGTCTGCCCGCCGAAATACCAAACCCGGCATACTTCATGATTTAATCTGAACTTAATTGCAATTTTTCCGATATGCAAAATTATACGATAAATAATTGTCCTAGTTTTCTAGAATTTAATATTTACATTAAAACAGCGCATTACCTGCGGGACTACTTTCTCTTCTCTGGCGTTGGCGGAGTGATTCGGAAAGGTTACGCTGGGAAGAGTATATGTATGATGTATGTGTGTGTGTGTGTGAGTGTCGTCAGGAGTGTCTGTGTCTTTGGAGTGTCTGTTGTTTTCTGAATTACGAACAAGCCGACGAGTAGACTGAGTAGACTTCAAGCATAATCTTTTGACAGGTGCTCTATTTAACCTTGATCTGCTTATATATTCATAATGGCAGACGAGTCGGAACAGGTATGGTATCTGATATGTTTGTGTTATTTTAGTTCCCAAATCAGGGCTCTGTATTTTTGCTCTTGGAGGTTATGTATCCACTTGAATATATAAATTATAAAGAATATTATTGGTAATTCGTGTCATTTGTGCCCGGTTAGGCCCCCAATATCGCTGTGAAAGAGCCCCTTGATCTCATTCGTCTCAGCCTCGATGAGAGGATTTACGTGAAGATGAGGAATGAAAGAGAACTCCGAGGGAGATTGCATGTAAGTCCTGTTTTATTCATCAATGATATTCTTGCTGAGGCAATTATCTATTTTTCCAACCTGATTTTTTTTTCTTCCTGGATTCAGGCATATGATCAGCATTTGAACATGGTCCTGGGAGATGCTGAAGAAACCGTAACAACTGTAGAAATCGATGAAGAAACATATGAAGAGGTATACAAGACAACTAAGCGAAATATTGCCATGCTTTTTGTTCGAGGCGATGGAGTCATTTTAGTTTCTCCGCCTATGAGAGCTGGATTTTAGTCCTGTACTCAATGAAATTTCACTGGAGGTTGACATCATTTCTTTGCTACTTAATGTTCTTAAATATCCAGTTCTTTGATCTCATCTATATCATTGGGCTTGTGAGTACACTTGAGTACTAGGCATTTAATCTGGTCAATGAGGGTATTTTTTTTTTTTTTTTTTAAATGGTGTTTGCTGCTGGGTTTAAAGTTTTGTATTAATAATTTTTAGTACCCTCAAAAATGTTTATTTCATCAATAGTTTGAGAGATTAAATTTCATTTTCTTCTTCAAAGCATTCTGATCTCTTTTTATTCGGTGTGCATCATATAACTTGTTTGGAACATCTATTTAGCACTGCACTTAGTCTTTGCACTTTAAAAACAGCTGAGTTTTAAAGCAATTGAATATTGAACTACTTTATGGCACTTAAGCTGGAATTCTCCTAATAATACATCAACAGTATGGCTGGGTTTGTTCTAATAACCATTTGTAGACTTTCTGCTTGTTTTGACGGAGCAGTTCGGGTCCAACAGAAATTCTGATACGTTGGTTATACAGGTTCAGCCACTTCAGCTGCAAACATGGGCAAAACAAAACAAGTTCAGTATTAAAATTTTTCTTTGAGTGCTAGAACTGTTCCACCCCACGCACATACATACCTCTTCTTCAGACAGAATTCTAGTATTTATTAGCTTTCTGTCATAAGGCACCAAAGTAGTTGTCTCAAAAGTTAGAAACTTTGTGGCACTTTTATACTGTGAAACCAATGAAACGTGAGAAATGAATGTTTAAGGTTTGTCATGTCTCTTTTAGTATGGTGTCATAAAGGTCTCACCATTATTTCTGCTGGTACTACTTGCACTATATTCTCCAGTCTCATGCCAAACTCTCCTTCACGATAGTAGCCTGGCTCTGCCAACAGAAAGCTTTATTCAGGAAGGATATTTGTTTTGGTCCATTCTAAATTTTTACATCCGCCTGGCAATTTAAATAATATTAATTGCTCTCTATTTTAAATGTGGTACCTTGCGATCCAAAGAAGTTCTCCCCATACTCATAATCGAAAGCTGCTCAGAAAAAAGAAAAACGAAATTGGTTTCATGTAACAAATGATGATTGTTATAAGAACCGATTCGAGCACGATGTCTTACACTCGTGCACGGTGAGGAAGTGACCAATGCCGTGGGTGGAGCCGTGGCCGTACTGCAGGCCCAGTTCGAAAAGCGGCCGCCTGAGCAGTACCTCCAGGTTCTGCATGGTATAGCCCTTGGGGAACTTGACAGAGGCCAGGTCGATGCAGCCCTTGAGCAGCCGAGTGTACACCTCTACCTGCACGGCGCTGGGCGTCCCGAAGTGCACCGTCCGCGTCACGTCCGTCGTCCCCTCTGGAACAAGCGTGAGTCAGGTCCAGGCCGACGCGTCCTGGCCCGGCCCTGAGTCTGCGTGTAACTACCCGAGAACTGGCCGCCAGAGTCCACCATGAACAGCCCATCGGTGGTGATGCGCTGGTTGGTCAGGTTGCTGGGCTGGTAGTGCGGCAGCGCGCCGTTGACGCCGAACGCCGCGATCGTGTCGAAGCTGGGGCCGTGCGAGTTCTCCTGCTGCCAGCGCAGCTTGTCCAGGGCCTCCACCACCATCTGCTCGTCCCAGTACTTGCCGGCCGGCACCTGCAGGCAGCAGAACCAGTCTGTGCAGCCTGCCACCAGGCGGAGTCCATCTTCCGACCATCCTCCTCAACCCACCTCTTCGGACAAGATACAGAGCATCTCGATGAGGGCCACGGCGTCCTTGACGTGCGCGCGCTTCATCCCCATGGCCTCCACCTTGTTCTTGGTGGCCTTCATGTACAGGACGGGGGAGGCGATGAACACGACACGCTTGTTGCGCGATGCCTGGTGGCAGAGACGAAAAGCGGGTTGGGTTTCGCCTGCTGCGTCAGTTGGGTGGCCTACCTGCGACGGCGCACCTCGCTCCTCACGGCCGTGTAGAGCTTGTAGCTGGCGCCGGTGTGGTAGACGACGGGCATGGTGAGCGCCACGCTGTTGTGCGTCGCCGCCAGGGTAGGCAGCTCCTTCCATATGGCCTGGTGATCGAGGATCCTGCCGACACGTTGAGGTTAGGGAGCTTGACGACTCCGAGGAGGACGAGGGACTTCCCTCGACTCACCGCGTGCTGATGTCCGGGTCGCAGAGGTGGTCGCGCACCGTCTGCGTCACCTTGGTCATGGGCAGGAAGACGTCCATGGAGACGGCCCCCGCGTCGTCGAGGCCCAGCACGACGTAGCACCGGAACACGGGCGTGTAAGGCACCTCGCCGCTGCGCAGGTTGAGCAGCCAGGCGCAGTCGTCCAGCGCGGACAGCACGAGGAGGTCGTTGCCGGCGGAGCGCATCGAGTCGCGGACCCTGGCCACCTTGGACTGCCACGACTCGCCTGGGAAGCAACAAGTCGCAGAGTCAACCATTCCTAGGTGGTGTTCATTTCCTTTGGAATTTTTGCGCACCTGTATATTTTGCGGCCAGGGGTACGATCGGTGTGTCCGGGTAGTTGGGCTTTTGGGGCCCCCATGCCTCGTCCACCAAGTTGGTCTCGATTGCCCGGAGGCTAGGTCCGGACTTTGAACCTGGATTTCAAAATAACATTTACAGAAATCATACAAAAACAACAGTGCAAAAAAAATAAAATGAAAACATAAAATAAGGACAAAGAAGAAAACGTACTCAGGTAGTTGTGCCAGGTGGTCCACAGGGAGTAGGACACCATGCGAGGGTCGGCGCCGATCTCCGACGCCGCGTCCACGTTGTCCAGCAGCCACTTTTCGATGCTCGGAACCTGGGCACACAGAGTTGTTGAGACTGGACGGCCTGCTGGCCTTCCCTCCGCTGGCCGCCACCGCCCCTCACCCCGGCCTCGCCCTTCCGCATCAGCGTCCAGCTGCAGTCCATCTCACGCGCGGCCTGCACCCAGTACCGAGAGTCCGTCCACAGCAGGGCCTGGGTGCGGGTCACCACCAGGTCGCCCAGGCTGCCCATGAAGCCCGACAGCCACTGGCGCCGGTGGTCGGGGGTCGCCGTGTACTCGCTCTGCAACACGAGGGACCCGTCACTACTCCCTGCCGCGTCCTCGGCTCCGGCCGGCCGCCGGCGTGGAGTAGGTCCGACATACCCCGTGCTCGTCGTCCGACGGCACGATGTAGGCGGCCACGTTGTTTGCGGCCATCAACGCCCTGAGCTTGCTAAGGCGCTCCGTGGTGTCCGTGGCGGTGGGGCTCGGCTGGCAGGGCTCACCGGAGGGCGCCATCGCATCGCTCTGCGTGGACACCGGGCTGGCGACTGCGGTGGCCATCGCGGCCAGCGCGAACAGGAACCCTGGAAAAGGTGCACGGCGTCACAGTGGGAGTGAAACAACTAGCAAAATCGTTCGGAAGAAAACAGCAAACTTCAATCAGCACGTTAATGGGTTGGAAATGGTCGTTTGAGGCTGCACAGGCTTCGCGGGCTTCCAGCTGCCCTCGCACGTCGAGCCTGTCAAATTGGCGAGCAGTCCGAATCTCTGTGAGAGCTCGGGGCTGGAGGCAGCCCTGTGAGCTGCGCTTGCTGCGGGCAGCACAGCCGGCCGCGCGATGGCCTCGTTGCCCATCAGGAGCGATAACGGCCGGCTCATCTCGTCACAGAGAGAGAGAGAGAGGGGGCGAGAGGGGCTGCACGACGGCCACCGCCCGCCGGGCCCACGGCCAGGACCAGGCCCGCGGCCAGGCCCGCGACCAGGACCAGGCCCGCCCTCATGGGCTGCGAGTGCCTCTCTTGACGTTTTGTAATTATTATTCTTTCATTTCATAAAATACTAACTAGATGCATACAAAAAGTAACTTTGACTAAGAGTGCTTTCGCCCCTACCGAACATACGCTGGTGGGTTCCAAAGGTCCAGAGATGGGAAAGCCCCCCCCCCCTCCCCCCGCGTGTCGCTCGCAGCGTTTTTCATCTCAACGACCCTTTCTCTCTCCGCCCGCCCGAACGCGCTGCTGTACGCGAAGCGCGAGGGGGAGAAAAACCGCAATTATCACGGCATTCTCGGGACTGCCGAGAGTTTGGGGCGGGGCGGGGCGGGGCGGGCGGGCGGGGTGGGAGTCGTGACGGATAGCCGTACCGGGACGGCGGGGCGACGACGACGTCCCCACTCCCACGCATCCGCGTGGAATGGACGCCGCCGCCACATTTCCAGAAGTCGCGCTTCCGAATAAATGGATTGTGGGGGCGGAGGGCGGGGCGCAGGTCACGCCGCTGCTCATGCCTCGCTGGGCTAGCCGGACACTGTACCCACTGGACCACGCGCCGCGACTCTCAATCACATAGCCGCCCTCTCGATGGCAGCGGTGGTGGCGGTGGGTGGGCAAGCACTAGACGCGGCGACCAGCGTGTTCGCCGTCGTCCTGGCTACCGTGGGCACTGCCCGAAGGCCAATAAACACGAACCTTTCTCTCTCTCTCTCTCTCTCTCTCTCTCTCTCTCTCTCTCTCTCTCTCTCTCTCTCTCTCTCTCTCTCTCTCTCTCTCTCTCTCTCTCTCTCTCTCTCTCTCTCTCTCTCTCTCTCTCTCTCTCTCTCTCTCTCTCTCTCTCTCGACTGACCGTCGTCCCCGCGATGAGACACGGATGCCCGGCGAACCGCATTGGCGGCATTGGCACTCGCCCCGCCGGCCGGACTGCTCGGACGGACTGACGCACGCCAACAGCGGGACTCGGGACGCGGCGTGCAACCCAATGCCGCGAATGGCGGTCAAGCCGTGCCGCGTCCGGCCCTCGGCCTCCAGCGCCTCGTCGTCGGCCACGCTCGGCAGGCGGGGCGTTGCGGGGCGGGGTCGGAGGGTTGGTCCGCGACGTCGACGCCGTTCCGCGCCGCACACATGACGTCGTTCTGGTCCCGCAGGCGCGCGTTACACGTGTTACACGTGTTCGTTACGAGTTGCCAACTTGGCGTATCAGTGACGCGGAGCCGCAGCCACATGGCCGCCCTCCCCCGCGGCCTGCTGCTGCTGCTGCTGTTGCTGCTCCCAGTGGTCCTGATTGCCTCCGGGGCCACCGAGGGGACGAGGGGTGGAAAAGGGACAGGGGGGCACACCCCGCGATGCCTCGTGCTGGGCGCCGCGGTCGCCTCGCGGCACTGTTTCCGTCGCGCGGCGTGGGGGAAGCGGCCCGCCCCGCGCCGCCCCGCCCCGCCCCGCGCCGCCCCGCCCCGCGCCGCCCCGCCACCACGCCCTGCCCTGCTACGCGCTAATCGGCTGGTACACGGCGGGTAGTGTTGCGCCATCAGGGGGCTGGAAACTTTCGAGTCGCTTAACGCTTCATGCCGCTCTCCGCACCTTATAGTTAGTTCTCTGTCACCAGGGAGCAGCCGCAGCACTCGCGGCGCGCTCCGCAGCACCTCCCGTGCGCCACTTTGCGTCGCCCTGCGTCGCCCCGTTAGAGATTTTGCCGGCGGTGGCGTACCGCCCCGCCCCCGCCCTTGAGGCGCGAGGCGCGCGCAAGGCCGGCACCATGCCTGCTCCAACAAACCGTGAAACTACTCCGCGGAGGGGATGAGACAGCCGGGGGAGAAAAACTTGGTGTCGCCACAAATGCTGACATGTGGAACGCGCGTGGGACGAGCCCAGTCGTCGCCCCTCGCGACGGAGGCAGCCGTTGGTTCAGCAAACGCGTCGAGCCGAGTGGCTGCTACAATGGAAAAGGAGAGAGGGTGAGGGTAGGGTGTGTTTCTACGCTCTCCTAAGAGTACCTATGAATTTATGTGACTATTTAAATATATTAGGTTGGGAGCAGTGTTGTCTGGGCGACAAATGTGTAGGAATCGTGATTTGGGCTAACTTTTGTCGTCCACTGCGTCCAATCCAAGCGGGGAAGCTGAACTCCTACGACTTCTACTACTCCCCAATGCTCCAGGGAGGCCACCTTTTTGTCTGCAAGCAATACCAGCCCGCGTGGAACGGGCAATCTCGCTCTCGCTCCACCAGGTAGGGGTACCGTCCTCACGCCTCCAAGACCTGTCGGGGCCGACGCCGCCGGCCCATGGCCCCGGCCCGGCCCTTTAGGGAGCTCGTCCCGGCCGCTCTGCCTCATAGCTTACGACCGGGCCGGCCGGGGTTCAGCCAGAGGCCCGAGGGCTTGGGCGCGGCGCAGATGGGGGTGTGACCTCCCCCATGGACCCCTGTACCCCGCCGGCTCGTTTAAAATGCTGGGTTGCTATGATCGTCGCGGACTCGTTCTGCTGCGCGTGCGTGTGTCATACGAGGGGAAAAATAAGAGCGAGCTGACAGACAGACAGACAGACAGACAAGCAGGCCGGCAGACAGACAGTGGGGTCCCTGAATGTGCGTGCAGTCGGACGTGCTCCGTGAGAGGAATGAGTGTCCAGTAGTGGTTGGTCGCGGAGGCGTCGCACGGAGGGTCAAAATATGATCAGTTTGCACTGGCAACTCTCTGGTCATGGTTTTAATTTCATATTCCGAGTGGCACTCGAACTCAACACATGTAGTAGTGCCATTGGGACGTAGCTCCTGCATCATGCGTTCGATTTGAGTTCTACGTAAGAAAATACAGTGATTGAAAACGCGTCCGTAGGTTGTTCGGCTGTGGTCACCGCAATACAAATTCAACTTTGTACTTACACATCTGTAAGAGTGTAAATAACAAGTACACATCTATTAGAGTGTTCTTGCCAATTGCACTCCTGTGTTTACTAAGTACACATTAGATCTTGTTGTGCGCGTCGGGGGCGCCGGCCTGCTTCAGCGGGGAGTTTGCGAACAGGGCGATCGCCACAAGTGATTGGCACTGCCAGTATTTGCGCTACACGGGGACTGAATCAACTAGGCGACGGCGGGGCCGGCGGGGCCGGCGGGGCGCCCCAATAACCAATCCAGCGGATTGCGGTGAGTCAGTCAGCCCGCGCCTCGGCAGAGGACCGCTACGGTACGATGCGTCCGCTAATCCCAAACAATAGGCCCCTTATCTGATGCCAGCAATTAGCGCGCCGTCTTGCCCCGATAACTCGATCAGGATCAATCAGGCGATGGCCGCGGGGTGGTGTCTGTCGTACTCACAGGCCCGCATGGCGCCGACAGTGTCCACGGGGTCCGCGGCGCTGGTGTCGCGTGGCCGTCAGGCGCTGCCAAGGCACTCCAGGGCGTCGGCCCGCGCGGTCACACTTCGGGCCGCGAATGGCGAGCCTCGCAGCGCCTCCCCCTTTTATAGGCTCCGGTTGGCGCGGCCGCCCGTCGCGCCGCGGTGTGCGTGTATTGGTGCGCGCGGCCCCGGCTACAATCGCGCGACGAACCGTTCGGAACCAGAGACACAGTCAGCGCCGCAGCGTACGCACGGCACGGCCTTCGCGGAATCGTGGCGGCTACGGTGGCTTCGCGGGGGGCGGAGTGGACGCGACGCAGCGCGGCGCGGGGAGCACTGCTGAGATGGACTCACCGTCCTGGTGGCCCTGCCCGGCCCTGCCCGGCCCGCCCCGACCAGGGGGGAGGCGGGGAAGGCCTTATCTTCGCACGCTTTGCACCGCCTCAGCCGCCGGCACGACACGCGATGGGGTTCCTCTTTGACGGCCTCGTCCTCACGGCCGCGAAAGCCTCCATCCAGCCCCACGCCGCTGGCCTCGCACCTGGCGTCCACCTGGCCGTCACAGCGAGCGCGCGGCGAGCCTCCCCGAGACTGGCGGTCTAGTCGTAAACGCCCAGCCTGCTGCTCTTTTCCTTCTGCCTCTTTTCCCCGCGTCCGCCCCGTCGGCAGCCCGTCCGTCTCGTCTGCACAGCCAACACACTGCGCCGGCGGCGATTGCACTATCGTGTCTTCGGCTTGCAGCCTTTCTTTCGATACTTTCACCACCGCCGTCCGCCCGGCCGGCCGCCGCCCCGCCGCTGGAGAGTATTAGCCGGCGGTCCATTGCGGCGGCCGGCCGGACCCGATAGTCCGCCGCATGGAGATAAGAGGGTCGGAAGGTTCCAGAGACGCGTGGGCGTGTGGGGTTCGCGTCATCAGCCAGGGGTCTCTGAGACACGGCTGTATCGGCCCGGCTAGAGAGAGCCCTGCTAGAGAGACCCCGGCCGCGTGGAGCAGAGGGTCTCCAAGGTGTCCTGCAGATTAAGCGTGCCGCCGTTAGCGTTTTTCTTGTTTGGCAGGCGCGGCCTTCGGCGTGCCCTTCGTTCGTACAGCGGCCCGACTTTAAACTCGTCCCGATACATCACCGACTTCGCCAGCGCGCGTCTCGCGCTCCCCTAATTCGGCCGCGGGCGCCGCGGGCGCCGCGGGCTTAGACTAAATTGTTTGAGGACGATCGAGGAAATGAATTTTAAGAGGATACATTATCTGGTCGATATATCCGATATCTGGCTGCGGGCCGCACTCGAGGCTCGCCGGAAATGGCGCTTCGCCGCTTCGCTCCGGAGCGGCTGGCTTTCGGCTGGCTTGGCGCGGCTCGCCACGGCCCGGCTGGCAGGCGGGAAATGCCTCTTCTGACGTTTCCAAATGGCCGATCATAGAGAGCGGAGCAGCAGTGCGAAGCTGTTGGCGCGCTGCTCCCTCTGAAGGACGGATTCTCATCGATGGCGTCGAGGCTTCACTTGCACTGCAGTCTCGTGGCCGAGTTTCTCCCGGGCTGATGTGACCATTTTCCAGAGACGATGCTTCAGGCTGGAGCGCTTCCGGCCAATTCCGTTACTCAGTTCGCGTTGGTCCTTAGTATACAGTACTTTTTATAATTGATTTGCATCATGAACAATTATTTTACCTTACTTGACTCCGGCTGGCTATGCGATCGATTTGCAGCGTTAGTTTGGGAGCAGTGGCGGCGAAAAGTTGGTCAAGGTCAAAATGTTGACGGATGTTTGAAAATTGTGAAAACACATGTGAGCTGACAGGCGGCCACTGCGGGTGAACACTCGATGCAAATCGTGCTCCCTTAGCGTGGCGTTGATCTGGAAACCTTCTTGCTCCATGCCCTGCCTCGGGTACTACGCGTGACTGGCTTGCATCGCCAATTATCAGGGACAGGCTCGAGTTTGTTTTTAAAATATGGCGCTGCTCCGCCGGCTCGGCTCGGCTCGGCCCCTGCAAACAGGAGAGGCCGCCTCCGCCGGGCGGCTGGTGCGGCGCACAGCGCACGGCCCGCGCCAACGAATTGAAAACAGAGGCCGCGCTTTCCGTCTCGCGGCGAGTCGAGGCGAGTCTGGGTGAGCGGAGCGGAGCGGAGGAAGCGGCAGGCCCTTTGCCGCCTGCGGCCGATGGCCAGGCAACCCGGCGCGCGCGCGTGTCCCCGCGCGGCCTGCTGCCCGGGCGCTCGCAGCCTCGCGGGCCGTGGCCTGGCCTGGCCTGGCCTGGCCAGGTTGGATCAGGCGGCAACGCCCTCAAGTTTACCAGAGTTCCGCAAAGAGTTGCCTGCTGCCCTCCTTCCGCGGCGAAATGCAGGCAGAGGTGCTCCAAGTTCCTCATTTCTCGAGCGGATCCGGCTACTGCAGGCCTTCGCACAACAAACTTTATTGAATGTTTGTTCCGCCCTTGCCGACCCTTCGCGGCAAGGCGTGCTTGTGCCGTCGTGTACTGCCCAGTCACACCCCCTGATCTGCGCGCTCTGGATTTCCCGCGCAAAATGACCACAGAGGCCTCACCCCCTCTCGCCTTCTTTTTTTCTTCCTCTCTCATTTCTCTTGAAGCCGTGTTGTCCCCGTGCAGGAGAGAGCGTTGGTGCGTGCGCGCCCGGGCGTGTGTATTCTTCCTGTCGACCGCTCGCTTGAAATTCAGTTTTAACTTTGAAGTATTTTCCCCTGGTGCACGACCCCGGCAAGTGGTCCGCCTCGCCCCGCCCACATCGCGCCGCCCCGCCTTCTCATGTATATCTTTGTCATCTCCGGGGAGGGATAAGGGGTTGGGAGCTTAACCCAAGGCAGGTAATTACCCCACAAACACACGGGATGAGAGCCACGGAAATGTTTACACGTGACTGTAATGTAACACGGCGCGAGCACACGGCCCGGCCGTATGCCAACCAGCAACAAAGAGAAAAACCTGGAAAAAAAAAAAACATGTGCTTGCTTTGTGAATGTAACCATTTCAACAAAACTTTAGAAGTTTTCGTAAAGTTTTTGCTTTGACACCTAAAAGGCGCACTCGAAGTGAAAAAACAACAAAAACCTGTTTTTCGAAACCGACCCTCGCAGCGCGTCCCTCCAAGCGCGTCCCTCTAAGCGCGTCCCTCCAAGCGCGTCCCTTCAAGCGCGTCCCTCCAAGCGCTCTCGAATCGCAGCCCTGCGCATCCGCTGCCGTGGCCCTATAAAGGTCGGAGCTTGTTTGCCTTCGCTCCTCCAAATCATCCGCTGATGTTTGCGATGCCTCCCCGGTGCCGCTGCCGCCGCTGCCACCTCCATCTTCATCCCCGGCTCCTCTGTAATGAAGGCTCTCGGCCCGGACGAGGGGTTCCGAACCGCGGTATTGTCGCTGTCTCCCTCGCTCTCACGAGGCGTCCCTGAGACTGAACCCAGTTCAGAGTCCTCCTGTAGGTCCGCCAGCACGCCAGCTTGGTGTCCTGTGCAAAAGACGCCGTCGCAGGGCGAGGCTTGGTGCGCAATGGGCTGCAGTGGTCTCGGCCACGCCTCAACCGGGCCTCGGCCACGCCGCCTCGCCGCAGATGCTCCTGCAATGGAAGAGCAAACAAGAGCAAACGTACCGCCGGGAATGGCGGCCTCCACGGCCTCTACTCCCGCGTCGCCACGCGTCTTCTCGAGGCCGTGGCGCCGAGGCTGCCGGGCCTGGCGCGTGGATGAGATGGGGCGCACGCGGGTGAGCGCGGGGCCCCGCGCCCGAAGCCCCGAGGCGCCCCGAGGCCTGCAAAGCCAGGTAAGGTATACAGCTGGGCATAAATCCTGTTTGGGCCGAAGGTGTGAGGTAGGCCTGTCTGTCTTGACGTGCGTGTTTGCTTGTGTTCGTGTGCGTGTACGCGTGTGTGAGCCCGTCTGTGAGTGTGCGCGTGTCCGCTTGTTGTTTCACAGGCTAGATTGGATGGACACACACACCCAGCAAATCCTCCGGAAATCCAACCTCGCGTTCCTCGCTCCACGAATATCGAACCGTTTCAGCTAAGTGGCAAACAGTTTCAGTGGACTAGCTACAATGTTTGCCGGAGCGAGTCGGCACACGGTACACAATAGTGCTTGGTGGTGTGGTCGTCGTGGCTCGCTGGTTCGCGGCCAGCGCGCCGTCCAGTTCGTGCTGCAGTCTCGCTGGCCTCGGCCCGGGGCGGGGCGGCGACTGTTCGTGTCCGGGTTCGATTCCTCCCCTCGGCACGCGATGTGACGGTTTGTTTTTGGGTCCGAGGGCCCCTCCCTTTACCCCCAATCCGTCTCCCATTTGCACCCCTCCGCAGGCCAGGCGCACCTCTCCGGGGGAATATTTCATTATTGTCAGTGAGAGTGGCGATGTGAAATGAGGCGATGAGCCACTGGGAGCCTTGGGAACCTTGGGAACCTGGGGAACCCCCTCACCATGCCGAGGAGCCTCGCGCCCGCTCTGTGGAATTAGGGGACCGAAAAGGAGAGGGCGGGAGAGAAGGGGGAGGGTGCAAGCTGATAACCCGCCGGGGTAAGAACACGGACCAGACCCCCACCCCACCCACCCCTTCCACAAAAAGTCAGTAAGGCATGTCTCTGTCCACGGCGTATCAACACCACGGTGTGCGGGGCGGAAGACTGCAGCGAACCATTGCGCGCGAGGAACAGTGGACGCGAACGCTCGTCGGCGACACCAAAATGCAATCGAAGGGGCGAACGCGACAGAGGAGACGAAGACAAGGGAATGCGGGGACGGCGGCGGTGCGGAAAATTTAACCGATTTAACCATTTGCACGAGTTTGGTGTGATCGAGCCGTCTCGCGGCGACGTGGCGTTGGAAAGAGGACCGGCTGCATAGATTACGATTGTGGGATGGGAGGAGTGGCGGGGCGCGGTGGCCGACGGCTTTCATTTGCAGCCCAAAGATCCGGCACCGCCTGCTCCAAGCGGGGCTCCAAGCCTTCACAGCGCCGGTCCTGATGTGCGCGCCCTAATGTGCCGCCGTGTCGCCTCGTCGTCCCACCCGCGGCGGCCACCCCGTCACGCACGCACCACCCCGCCCCTAAACTTGCGATCCGGAACACCGCCGCGCCTGCTGCTGTCGTTTTCATTGTTCGACCTCCGAAAGGGGAGGTTCCAACTTCCAACAGCAACAGTGGCGGTGCGAGGTGCTGCGTCGCTCTTCTTATGGCTCCGGTGGCCCGGCACTACCGGAGGCGCCTCTCATTCCAAATAGACGAGAACAGATCTCTGCGGCAGTTAACTTTACAACATGCACATCGTGAGAACACCTACGCAAAGTCTTTTTTCGCGACGGTATTTTTGTTTTCGCTGGTTTTTGCTCTTCGAGTAGATGAAAAAAAAATTCGTTTGATTTTTTGACGCGCTACGCGCGACCTGATGGGTACTCGGACAGGACGCGCTAGGACGCCGCCGAGGGAGCCAGCGGCGGCCTGCCCCGCTGCCGTGCCGCTCTCCCTCGCGTCGTCCACGGCGGCGCCTGGCCGGTCGGATGGTGCACGCCTAATGGAACGGAAGGACTGCTAATACCGGGGCGCGGCGGGCGAGGCAGCCACGTCGCAGGATGCCGGCGTGCTCACAGGGTTTACCGGAAATCCCGACTCGACTCCGCGCCACCCCGCCTTTCAAGCGGTAATTTTATTAAACTCGCGCAGGGAAAGATTCGAACTCGCCCCGCGGCGCCGCTTGCACGTCAGGGTGAACACAGCAACACGGGCCTTGGGCAGGGCTGTTCGACGGCCCGACAAGTGACTCATTGCCTCGCGGGCGGGGCGCGGCGGGGTGGGGCGGGGCGGGACGCGGCGGGGCGGGGCGGGGCGCGGCGGGGTGGGACCGCCCCTCCAGGGCCTCGCGGGCATCGCTTACCCTTCGGGCACTTCGTGCGATAGATAAGCATCCTGCCCATATATCAGAGACTCAGGGGGCTAGTCATTCAGGTTAAACATATATCGATCCATTTGTCATCGAAAGAAAACAGCGAGGCAAGCCAAGGGGCAGGACGAGGGGAGTGTGTGTGTATGTGTGCATGTGTGGTTGGTGCACTGTGAGTGCGTGTGTGTGTATGCGGGTATGGGGCTGGTTATGGGTCCGGCCTGGTACCCTGGTGAGGCTGCACCGCTCCTACCCCGGGCTCCCGGCACCACACCAAGTTTCTCACTCTGAAAAATATATTTAGATGGGAAAGCGAGGCCATTTTGTGTGGCCAGAGTAAGGGATTGTTGGCGATTTTGAAATTGAAATACTATACCGGTGGGAGGGACTGAGCGGGCGGCCGTGTTCGGGGGTCTATGCGTGTTCACTTCCAATGATTTAAACGCTACAGCAGCGCACATTACTTGGCCCAGAGGGAGGGAGAGAATGAGAACATTTCACTCACCTCATTCCCTTCCGTGGCCTCCTCAAATTTCCTGCCGTCACCCCACCGTCCCATGGCCGCGGACGGCAGTCTAGCGGGCCTTCGCCTCGACGCGCCTCGTCGACATGGGCGGCGAGCACCAATCACGCACCACCGCCACACCCTCGCCGCGGCCCGGCGCCAGCGGGAAGGGAGAAAGGGGCTGCTCACACTCTGATGATGCACTTTGTGACCGCGTGGGCCGCCCCGCCCCGCCCCGCCCCGCCGCCCCTTGTAACACACTTAGATAAACGGAGAGGTGAGGGCGCATGATGGATGTGGCTTGGCATGCTCCGCAACCAATCAGAGAGTGTGCCGGGGGAGTGGCTGGGGTGGCCGAGGCGCGGCGCGGCACCTCTTTATAGCAGTGCGTTTCTGGTTTTTTACGCGTCAACTGGGGCGGAAGCGGGAGGAAAGTGAGCCGGGTGTAGCAGCGCTGGGAGGGGACAGCTTTGGCGACGGCCGTCAAGCCACCCCGTCCACTCTGGGGGAGTCACTATCTCGCTGCAGTCAAACTTTCAGATTTTCGTCCGAGTGTGCTGCGCGCTGTGTGCGTGTCCCGGGGCCCTGTTTTTTTTGTTGATTTTTTTTTGATACGGGGAATGCGTGCAGCGTCTGCCCCCAGGCTGCGCCAAGAGCCACCCGGGCAGTCGCCGCCAGCTCCATTGGCCATGGAAGCCCAGCTCGCCGTGTTGATGTATGAGATGAAAATGCCTCACCCCGCCCTGCCGGCCCTGCCCTGCCGCTGGCCCGAGCGACTGCGGCGCGCTCAAGTGATTGCAAAAACAGGCCCCGTCGCCGCGTCCCGCGCCCAGCCCGCCGTCCAAAAGGCCGGCCACGAAATTCAAAGTTTTTGCCGCACACCACCTGACTCCTGAACCACCTGGGGAATTTGCATACAGATGATTTCTGACAGTTTTTCAGTGGAAAGGCAGGATTGGCCGGCGGCGGGCTGGGCTGGTGGCCACCCCCACTCTCCACTTTTGACGCTTTCCGTTCGGCGGCAGTCAGAGTTCTCTTAGTTTACCGACTTTCGGCCAAATTATCGCCCCCTTCCCACCCGTGGCGCCCTCCTCGGCCCCTCGCTACAAGACCCATGGCGCCCTCGTGCTGGCGGGCTGGGCCCAGTTGCAGCCGACGTATTTATGCGCGGGGGTCTTGTTCAGCACACTGCCACCTGTGCCACTGAGGCCATTCTGGTTTCTGGCCTCCCTCGCAAGGCTCGCAAGGCCCCTCAATATCTCTTGTCACAACGCGCCTGGACACGCCCCGCCGCGCCCCGCCGCGCCCCGCCGCGCCCCGCCCTACCCCGCGGCCCGAGGACTAACTAACCGCCCGAGGCAGGGGTCGCCGTGGCGTCGCGGCGCGTTGGACGGGGAGGCGGGTCACGTCGTCACGTTCCCTCATTGTGACACACGCCGTGGCGTGACGACACGTGACACGCCCGCCAAACGGGCAGACGTGCCCATTGAGCGCGTCAGCGCGTCACGCGAGGCGCGCAGGGCGTAGCGTGTAGCCGGCCGCGGGGGGTGCCGCTGAGAACTCGATTCAATTTTCGCGGTGTACATATTTGAATTTCGGCGCGGACTCGTACGAGACGTAGCCATCGCCACAGCACGGCAGCGATACCCCCTATCGCGCGAATCTTTCATGCTGCCAGCGCTGGGAGCCACACACATGCCGCCGTCACGTCGAGGCTGTTTGCGACGAGGGGGCGGGCAGGCGGGCCGCGTCGCGTGGGTGCGCGAGGGTGTAAGTGTGAGTGCTGTGACCGTTGTCGCCAGATTGCTGCACTGCCTTGGGCTGCACAGGCCGCACAGCTTGCAGCAGCCCTCCGATGCGAGGCGTCGGCGTGCGGACGACTCGGGCTGGCACGCCGTAATGCACCCCCACACCCCCACCCTGCGCTGCGTGCGGTGGGGACCCAGCATTGAGAAACCAGGCCACATATGTGCTGCAACGCACGAGCTGCAGGTCTCTGTGTGAGTGCGAATGCGCGTGCGTGCGCGGGCAGGCGGGCATGAGAGTGCGCGCGGACTATGTGCGCTGGCGGCGTAGTGGCCGGCCGCCCCTTGACGCCACTTGCTTACCCTTCCCCCTTCCCCCACCCTTGGAGAGCCACTCGCCTTTTTTCTTGTTTGCTCACTGGGGCGGGGCTGGCCGTGTTTGTTGGTGTGTCGTCAGGAGCGATGCAGACCCTCATCCATATTAGGGCCCCACCCCCGACCCTCCGTATGCACATCGAGCTGAGTGGCCACCCCGGCGCCGCGCCCTTCTCGGCCTCCTCGCCGCCGAGGCCGCCGAACACGGCAACAAGGCGCGGTGGCGTCGGGGGCAAGCAAGCACGACAGGGACTCGGTCGGCAATAATCACAGTCATCTTCTCCGTCACCGTCTCGGCAGGAGATCACCCCGACGACCTCGTTGACCTCCGCGCGACGCCCGGCTGACTTTCGGTTTTGCCCCCCTCCCCATCCCAACTCGCCCTCGCGAAGCCTCGCGCGCAGCCTTAAGTGCCGCGGCTGGCGAAACCATGGCACTGCGCCGAAGTGAGTCTTTTGAGGTGACAGCAGGCAGAAGCGGGGAGAGGGGGTGGGGGGGCTTCGACCACCACGCCAGAGTAGCGCAGCAACTGCACGGGAAGCCGGGTGCCGCGCGCTGCGTGCGTGGCTGCCGTCTTTGATCCTCGCCGAATGACAAAGTGGTTGCCGCCGGCGGCCTCGGCTCTGGCGTCCGAGAGGGCCCAGGGGCTTTCTGCCGGTCGAACCTCCTGTGCTGCCTAAGTGACGCACTCCTCTCGAAGAGGGGGGGGGTATTCACAAACGCAATAATAGCTGGGTGAAGTTGACCTTCTTTTTGAGGCGTAAGGGGCGTAATAATACTGCATAATGATGCGTAATAGCGATTACTCTGTGCGCGATCGAGAGTAGTGTATACCCCATGCCTCTCGCTCTAATCGCTTTTAAGTCATAATTATGACCGTTTGAATTTCCCGGACGCGTCGAGGGCTCGGGGCAGCAGTGCTCGACCGTGGGCCGCCCGACGCGGCCGACGTTCTGCATCCTGCCCGATCCTGCCCTCGGCGCCCGGGGCCGAGGAGTGTTACGAAGAAACTTGCTCCGTACGTCTTAATGGATTTCCAGCCGTGCGTGGTCTTCTTTCCCGCACTCGTACTTCGGTGGCAACTTGAGCGCGCCTCGCGCAGTGGCACGGCGGCACAGTGGCACGGCAGTACAGAATGTCTGCGTCTTGAACGTTGTCGCGTTTAAAAGCGCGCCGCGGGTGCGTCTTGTCGTGTGGCCTGTGTGGCCGACTCAGGACTCGAAGCGCCCCCAGCCGGCATGCCCAACCAGGCACTCAGTGTGCCCGTCCTCCCCATCTCCACGCCCTCGTTCCGATTTCGAGGCTCCTTCCGCATTCCCTTTGGCGTCCTTTCACCACAGCGGCCGCAGTCTGGCGGTGGAGTGGCCCGCCGAGGCTGGGGTCCGTCGTGCACTGCATGGCGCGAGGAGCAGGAAGGCAAGGGAGGTGCACCTTCTCCACCGTCTCGCACGAGTACAGCAAGCAGGGAACAATGCAGTGGCACATTCTCCTCCTCGAGGGTGATCGTGGCGGTTAGGGGCGACTCCCACGCCGTGCTCTGGACTGCCGCCCCGGGCGTGGCGGGGTGGGGCGGGGCGGGGCGGGGTGGCCCCATCTACATCCCACGTCGTGACGCAGTCCCACCCTTTAGTACCTGACCATCTGATCGCCGGGCCGGCCCTGCCGCCTGCGGCCGTTCCCACGGCCCACATCGCGCCTCCCACCTCCACCACACCCTCCTTCCATCCATCGGGCTCTGCGCTCGGAGCCTCGACCGGGGCGTCGCCAGCTGTGCAGGTGCAAAGCCGGCCTGGAAATAAAGGCGTAGCGAGGTTGTTGGGT
The DNA here is from genome assembly GCA_030522485.1 of Stenchaetothrips biformis. NCBI lineage: Eukaryota > Metazoa > Arthropoda > Insecta > Thysanoptera > Thripidae > Stenchaetothrips > Stenchaetothrips biformis. Next base: position 23,003,290 of record CM060086.1, on the reverse strand, counting down.
TGCGGCAGTCAACTGCGGTTCTAGGTTCGAGCGAAACTCGAAATGGCGCTGCTCTCCTCCGGTGACGCCCTCGCAGAGCTTCTTGAGGCGCCGGGGGCGGGGATCAGCACGGGTTGTTGCGTAATGCCTCCTCGAGGATCAGGAGCAGAGCAAGCACAGGACAGCCGGAGGGAGCCCGCGCCTCGCCCGGCAACGGGCAGGTTGCTGCTCAAGATTGCGCAAGTGGATTCCTCGCCAGTTGTGATGCGATCCAAGAGGCGCTCCGACCTGCCATCCCGCCGCCGGGCGGCGGGGAGCGGCGCGACCGGGGCGGCGACCTGGTCGCACCTCGCCGCCGTGGCCCCCGGGGCCTCGTTCGGCGAAGTCGGCTTTTGTCTCATTGATTAAATCAGAGGCCTCTCCTGCTGCCGCCAATGAAGTGAAGCGACTTTGCGGCCGCAGGATGGCAGGGGTGGGCGAGGGGATGGCCATTCCGTCGAGGGCCGTGGCGTTCGAGGTGGCGCCAGTGGCGACGCTCGAGGTGACGCTATTGCTGTTGTCTCATTCATGTCCTTCTTCCGCCCCGCCGCCAAGGCTGCACGCCGACGAGACGTCTTTCTCGCCAAATTAAAAGGCGTCGGCGGGCCCGGACCGTTTGTAACCCTTGAAGCGCCAACGCAGGCTGCGTGGATCGGGACTCGGCGCGCGCGAATCGGGCGACACAAAAAAGTCCCTCCCCCTCACTTGAAGAATGGATTTAGAACAATGTTGCAGTGGCAACAATCCAAATGTCCCCGGCCCCGGTCCCGGCCAGCCCGGCGGTAAAAAAAAAACAACGCAGAAAGCAAGGAAAAGCGACGAGAGGCGCGGCCATGCCATGGCGTCACTGCATTCCTGGCCCCGCTCGCCGCCCGCGGCTCATTCCGGCCGCACGCGTCTGCCACATCGCCGCGTTTTAATCCTCCGTGGCCCCTCGAGGGCCCAGAGCTCCCCATTGTTAAACTGCTGCCTGCCTGCACCGAGTAATGCCTCCCGGACGAATCTTCCCCGACGCGGAGCATCGACTGAACAAGCTCCCTCCCCTCCCCCGGGCCTCCGCGGCAGCCTCGCTGGAACTCGGGATAAATCCCCAGGCCAACTCGCAGCGCGCATCTCATTTAAACAGCCCGCTAACTTCACTGCGTGCCAGGGTGGCCGGGGCCCGGCCGCCGGGGTGGCTGGGGTGGCCAACCTACCGCGGCCTGGCCGGCGAGCGACTTAGGCGAGACTCGGCGTGTGCCGCGGGCAGCAGAGGCGTCTGCAGTCAACAGCTACAAATCTCTCGGCTGCTGGCAGGGCGCGGCGCGGCAGCCCACGTGGTATACCCATCGTGGAACACGGATTTGGCCCAAGTTCGTGACGTGTGGGACTGGCCAGCGAGCAGACCGCCCTGCCCCTTCCAAGCCTTCTCCGGCTTGCCTTTTCGTACTTTTTCCCGCACGTCGCGAACCCTTTCGCTCAGCACGATCGGCCGCCAGCCTCCAGCGGCCATCCTACAGCCCTGGCCCGGCCAGCTGCCCGTCTCTCGAATATTTCCCCGGGAACTCGCCGTGCGTTCCGGGCCCTATTTTTCGAGGCATTATTCGGCCGCCAGTCCGAGGCCGAGGCCGAGGCCCACTAATAGGCCCCACAGGGATGGCCCCTCGGCCCGACTTCCTCGGCGCGGCCTCGGCCCCGAGGCGCCGCAACACACCTGATGCTGGTCTTTTTATTAAGGGGAAGGCCCCGGGCCGGCAGGCTGGCTGGCAGATGTTTGCCGGTCATCAGCGGGGTGCACCTTGCCAGCCACATCTCCGGAGTCCAGAGGCAGAGGCGTTCCCACCAAGTTGATGGTCATCGTGGAGCAAGCCGCCTGGAGAGAGTCCCCGATGACTTGCTTGCAACGACTGGCATCGATCAGTCTCCGGTGCCGGGACCTGCCACTCCCGCGAGATCGCAGACTCGCTCCGAAGGGGGCGGCCCCCCGAGCAGCAAATCTTGAAACCCCACTTTATCACAGAGAAAAGGTTGCTATTGGATTTTACTATCGCAATTCATACAGTGTGGGCAAAATGAGAAACAATTGATTGAGTAGTCTCGACACTGAAAGTTGAAGGGTGAGAATTCATGCCACGCTTGGGGCGAGAAAAACGTCTCACCATTCTGCAGCTCGATGCGCCGCGCCGAACTTATCACATTAGAAGTCGCGGGCAGCAAAATTTTTCGCAACTTTGCTAGTGTGCTGTCTGCAGTCTGAGTCCCGCGCTAACGGTGCCCATGTCGGGGTGGCCATGTCGTGGTGGCCGGCTTCGTTATGTCGGGGCGACTCTGTTACTGCGCTCCGATTCGCGGCGGGCGGGCGGCGGCCACGCCATGCCGCGGAGACGCCGCCGCGCGCTTTAACTGCCAAGTTTACGACGAGACCCGACCGACTTCGGACGCCGCAATGCTCCGCCTTGCTTGCGCACGACGGCCACCCACCCTGCATTGAACCGAGCACCTCACAGTGGTTGAACGCTTAAGATGGCAAAGCCCAAGACAGGGGACCCGAACGCCGCTCGGATCGTCCCACTCGGCGGAGTGTCCCGCACCCGGTTCGTCCCATCGGTAGCCCGCTCGAACCCGCTCGCGCTTTCCCGGTGAGACTAGTGCGTCTAAACGGGACCCGGGGTGTATATGGTTTGTCCGACCAAATTTTGTCCGACCAGGCCCGCCAAAACGGGGTCGGACAAGACGCACGGTTTTCATTGGTCGGGTGGTCGGACAAACTGGGGTCGGACAAAAAAGAATACGGATGTGCGGCGGGCCCGGTCGGACAAAATTTGGTCGGACAAACCATGTACTTCGGGGACCCGTTCGGCACTGGCCGCGGGGGGCGGGGGAGGCAGGCAAGCAGACCAGCGAGCGGCTGCGAGCGACAAGCGGCGGCGGCCGCCACTCAGAGCACCCAGCCCGGCTCGCCCGGCTCCGGCTGTCTGCTTGCGTCGGAGGCGGGAGTCGTCTCTGTCGCACAGCAGCGGGCGAGTCGGACCTCTCTGTTCCGACCGACTGATTCGAACGCACACATGCAGGCGTGCGAATGCTCTGCCCCGACTCGCTGCTGACTTCAGCGAGCAGCGGCAGCGGCTCGGCTCGCCTCCGCCCGCGTCTGTCTGTCTTCCGTGCGTCTGGCCTGGCTGGCTAGCCCACTCGACGCTCGACGAATGCGTTCGGCCACACTCGGCGACATTCGGCACATCGGTATCGGACATCTCTCTCGCACAACGGAACGGCTCCCTGGCCGAGCCGCTCTGCACTAGTCCCGTGGCGGGACCCACTGCCTGTCTCTGACTTGAATCACCTTCGTGCGATGCAAGCTTGCTAAAAAACATTCGCCACTGGACGGGTATCGAACGCCGAACCCTACTATCAAGACCGGAAGTCTCTCCGCTCTCGGCCACTACAACTCATGTGTGCCGGCCAGTGAAGCGGAGTAATTGAAGCCATAGGTTTCAACCGCATTGGTAGCGCCATTCAAAATGTGACAATGCCGGGAGTCGATCCCCTCGACCCGATAGCCGTATACCGACGCCTATCCGCACTCGGCCACCAACGCCTGACGTCTGATGCCGGGTGAGGCAACCGGTAGCCGCCGGCGTGCGCGGCGTGTCCGGCGTCCTCGAGAACAACCTGGCAGAAGGTCCGGTACAATGTCAGGGTGGGATGGGGATGCCGGCGGTGGCGGAGGTCCGGGACGGCGGGGAGGGGTGCCGGGCCTGGGCGGTGGGGCGGCGGCGGGGAGGCGGCGCGCCCGCCTGGGCCCCACTCCCTCCCACTGCCAGTCGAATGGAGCCAGTTCCCTCGCGGACGCCGGTCGAGCAGGTCACCCGACGAACGCGCGCCACCGCCCCTCCGCCGCCGAGACGAGTGCCGTGCCGCGACGACAGTGTGATGTGGATTGTGACAGTGTGACGGAGCGCACGGGCGTGTTGCGGGCCAATCTCGCCACCTCGCGTCTCGACGAGGAACTCCGGCCGGTAGAGTCCGTCGGGCAGTGGCGTGCCGCGACGGCATGGCGATGTCGTTAGCCACGCTGGTGACGCGGCGCTTCGTTTGGCGGACGCGCGGCCCCTGAGGCCACACCGCGCACCACCCCGTCGTCATGTCGACCGCCATAACCATGCTGCTGGCCGCGCTGCTTGGAGTCATCATTACAGGTGCGCGCCGCGTGCATGCCCAAAACAAAGACTCCCTACCGCTCAGCTCCCTCGGCCCGTGTGCACGGTGGGCTCGGAACAAGCGACAACAGGGAACAGCAGGACAGTAACCGAACGATTGCTTCGTTTTTGCGTCCGTGTGCTGCTATCATGTTGTTTTGGTCTGTGTCTGCGGCCCGCCGCCAGCCGGTGCCGGCCGAGCCGGCCTGGCGGCGTAGTCAGGCTGCAGCCGACACGTACCCCCTCCCCGCGGACTTTGCCGTTTTAGCCAATTAAACTTTGTGCGCGCTCTGCTGCCGCCAAAGAGGGCCGTGTCCACGCGGACAAAGACTCAAAGACTGCAGTCGCAATCCCGCTGAAAGGCGGCCGGCCGACGGCATAGCCCAGCCTCATGGCCGAGCCTCCTGGCCCAGCGCTGCCTCCGCCTTCGCGGCGCCCGTTACAGAAAACGCGATCCGCGCTGATAAATCGATGGGTGGGATTTAGTCCCTGTAACAAAATTACGGCGCAGTCGGCATTACGGGCGATTCCCCCTCCCCTCTCCCTCCCTCTGCCGCCGCTCTTCTCCTGGAAAGAATGGCGGAGGGCGCCTTTGTGCGCCTGGAAGCTTCATAAATAATAATCCGGCCGGTATTTACTCCGAGATCGGTGAGGTCTGGCGAGGATCGGGAAACGGCTTCGGGGGATAACGGATGGAGTGGCGGCTTTGGCGGAGAGAGGAAGCTGGGGGTCAAATGACTCCGAATGACTCGGGAGCGGCGCGTCCCCCCTTCGCCCCCTCCGCTCGCGCACGTCGCAGCGCTGTCACGCAGTCATGGAGACTTGTTTGTGCGGCTGGCTTCGCTGTCGCTAAGCCAATTATTGCGTTTCGCCACCGGACCAGGACGATAATGAGTCGAGCCGACGCAAGTCGAGCTATCCAGCTGGTGTTCGGTGCAGGTGAGCCGCTACCAGCGTCGCTGCCCGTTGTGTCCACCCTTATTTGTGCAGCCTTCTGGACAATGGGGGCCATGCTTGGTGTATTGGAGGGGAATTTTGCAGAACAGCGAGGGTGACGAGAGGGTGTCGGGGGGTGATTGGTGATGTCGGGCGACCTCCTCGTCGAGGCTCGCGCGGTCCTCGGGGTGGGCATCAGGGGCCGGTGCCGCATCGCCGGTCAAAGATGAGAATATCGCAACGGCGGAACGAAAGAAAATGATTGTTTGTATTTGTTTTGTGCTTTTGGGCCGGATACCGCTGGTGGGATCCCCTTTGATCCCTTTCAGTGCTTTCGCGTTGCGCCGCCCGCACTCTTTTAATTATCATCGTTCCCTACACCGTGTTTCATTCATTATTTCATCTCGCGGCTCGCGCCGCCCCCCTCGCCATACCCTCGCCGCCCCCTTGCCGCCCCCTCGCCGCCCCCTCGCCGCCCCCTCACCGCCCCCTCGCTACCCCCTCGCTGCCCCATCGCTGCCCCCTCGCCGCTATCCCTGTGCCCCTCGCAAGGCCCCGAGGCCGCCTGCCTGCATCATGCTGTCTCTGTCTGCCACAAATTTTCTCAGGGAGACTTCCCAGAATCTCAAATGTCCAACCCGCTGACCAACAAATTTAACTTGTCAACATTTTAACTTTATCCCTTTTCATGGGAACTTTGTTTGTGTGCGTGGGTGTGGTCCAGTCTGTCTAGTGCTAGTACAAGTAGGCAGGGCGGTCCGCACAGAGCCTACCCTGGCGTTGGTGGGCGCTCCGTTGTGGAGGGAGAACCCACCCTCCCTCCCTCATCATCATCGTCCTCGCCGTCGTCGCTGTCCAACAGGATTCGGGGTCTCTCTTCGTGTTCACCGATGCAAACGCCTCATAAGCGTTTGGATCATTTATGTTGTCGTAAATCAGGGCAGGGCCCCCTCACGCGCGGCTAAAGGCGGCCGGCCGGGCGGGCAGGCAGGCCCTGCTGCGAGCGATTCTTGATGAAACCCGTTGGACGCAATTTCCGCGCGGATCCCGTGTGGTTTACGACTGGCTTACGTCGCGCTGTGTGACGCCGTCAGGAGGGCCTACATGAGCTCCGTGCTGCGGAGCACACGCGCCTCGACGCGCAGCAGCGCAGCAGCGCAGCACGCCAGAGAGGCACACCTTGCTGATGATGTACGGCCTTCATTAGGCCCACGGCCTCGCCTGCGGCGGCCACGGTTCGATTCCCGGGGGGGCCACCTCCAAGTGCTGCGCCCCGCTGCCGGCACTGCCGTTGGGTATTTAAGAGGAGGAGGGGGATGCTGCATGCTCGGGCGAGCGCCCGCCCCGCCCCGCCCCACCCTACCGCGCCCCCTTTGGCCAACCACAAGGAACCACTAATGTAATGCGAAGTGGGGCGCCCCCGGGACATCACGAGGATGAGTCGTTTAATCGCTAGGCCACGCACCATCTGCGGTGTGGCGCCGTGCGCTCCTCGGGGCCTCGGGAACGCCTCGGGAACGCCTCGGGAACGCCATAGCAACGGCCTGCGAACGCCCCAGGGTGCCCGGTCGGGTGAGGACTGCACCAAGACTCACCAACAGGCAAGCCGCACCGCATACCGCCGCCACCATGACCTACTTCGCGCCGGCCGGGTGTCCCTGCCGCGCGGGGCGTGCCGGCAGGACGCCGAGACGTGGCCCATCCACCCCACCCCATCCTACCCCGCCCCGCCGATTAACAAAAATGCGGCACAATGTTCCCGCCGTCGTCGCTTTGTCTCCAGCCCTTTGTCCAGTGCTCCTAAAAAAGGGGCCGACCGGGTGACGCGAGCATTCCTCGTCTGGAATGTTTAGTCGAGGAGCTGGCGGAGGTGCGCGGGGAGCTGAAGGGTGCGTCGCAAAAACAATCTCTACTTGTCTGCGCGGCCCGGCCCGCTCTGCTAATCCCCAAGGACTGCCCCCTTCCCTGGCTCTGGGGGGTGGGGGCGCGGGGCGGCATTTGGAATCAAATCTGAGCGGCGTCTGCTGGGCGCTCTGGCCCGGCTCCGGCCCTGCTCCGGCCCGGCTCCGGCCCCGCTCCGGCCCGGCTCCGGCCTCGCTCTGCGGCCCCGCTCCGGCCTCACCCTCGGCCTGTCACCGCGCCCCGCTTCGCGCGCTTTGTGCCGCTTCACTGTCTCAAACAAAGAGGGATGCGGACGCAAAATTCTAAAAGTTAAGATGTCACGACTAGGTCTTGTCCGGTCTTTCCTTTGCTGCCATTGAACATTTTTCGGTGACGATGAAACGACAAAGCAGAATATAGTTTTGTTCTCATTGTTTCTTTCAGTGCGGTCAGGCCCGCAGGACATGAAGTCCGCCAGCATCCTCGTAATTGGCGGTCGCCTTCGCCCTTTCCAAGGGTCTCCTCCGCGGCCGGTGGTTCGGTGGCTGCCTGCCTGCTGCCAGCTTGCTGCCAGCCTGCTGCCAGTGGCGGAGGCGGCCGGCTCGGCCAGTTCGGCCGGGATGTTCGGAACAGATGCCTCCCCCTGCGGCACTCGCCTGTCAGAAATAATGGCATGGCGGAATGAGCTGACGAGGCGGCCGGCCCAAGGCCGCGGCTCGCTGCTACGCCCCGCGTGCCCCGCGGACATGATTCGCGCGTGGGGCCTTGTGGCGGCCGCGTCTCGGCAAGGACGACGAAGTCCCCCACGTCTGAGGGCCACCTCCTCCCCCACCCCCCGCAACACGTTGCGCCGTTGGCGCCGTTCGCTCTATTCGTCACCCGTACACGAAGCCAAAGAATGATGACAATTATTGGCAGAGCGCTTTGTTTCTGGTTTTTATTCCCGTCCGTGTTCGCGACGAGCGTTGTTGATTATATCGGCTCGGTGGCGTCCCGAGTCCAGCAAGGCCGGGTGCGGCAGTGTGTGTGTAAGGGGGGGGGGGGGCAGCGTGGCGGTGCCTGGAAAAATAATTATCTGCCCTGTGGCAGCGTGTTTGGCGACGCCATCCGGGAAAAATAAGTTTGGGCCCGCAATTAAGCAAGCCTGGGCCACGCGCACAAACCTTGGCTTAGGTTCGGAAACAGTGCCGCAGCGCCAAGGGATACTGACTGTTCTTTTACTTTCTCTTCGTTTTCCCTGTTTTCTTGGATTTTGTGAAGTTTTGCGCCGGTTAGGGGGTTGTTATACCAGGTGCGGCGCCGGCGAGTTTGGGAGAGACTCTGTTCCTCGCCGGGGCGGGCTCTGTGGAGCGTGGCGGGGCGGGGGTTGCGGCGGGGGTTGCGGCGGGGGCGGGGCGGGGTGCAACCGCCTCCTTCACAGGAATCTGCCCAAGTGCGTAACAATGTGCGGACTGCGGCGTGGCCCCGAGGTTTCAAGGTTTTAAGCGCAGCAGCTGCCGCGCGGTTTTCGGCTCTATTTTGCGTGGAAACACGCGGCAGGCGGCTGTTGCGGCGGCACTGTTAGTGATGAGCAAGTTTTTCCTTTCTCGGCCCCATGCGCCGCGCGCCGCCACGCACCGCCACGCCAACAAGCGGCGCGATTAGCCCGATGAATAACCAACGAGGCCGGGCTCGCCGGCACCCGGAAGACGCGGCGGAGTGACGCCATAATTAGGCTCAAATTTTTCTAAGTATTATTCGCCTTGAATTTTTAATCCCTGCGTGTGGCCCCTGCGTGACGGCCGCGTTTCCCAGCCAGCGCCAGCCTCACTGGAAGAACCTTGCGCAACTGTGTTTTCAGCAGAGGTAAAAACACTTTTCTTGTTATACGAAGTATACTCAAAACGCGGGGATGGCCTACTTTGTAGGATTTAGGAGTGCTCCTGACCGCCACCTCTGTCCAAGTTCTCCAAGTCCGAGGGGTGGTTCCGCTCCCTTTTTGAAAGCCTTTGCCTTTAGGTTCAAGTTTAAGTAGGGACAGAGAGAATCACGAATGAAAATCCGCGGTGCTGGCCACTACCACCGAGGCCAGCACAGCCACTCGACCGGGACATGGCTCTGGGATAGACCATGACCTGCACTGCGCTGGCGGCTGGAGCGGCGCTCCCATCCGGCCGTACACCCGGGCGAGACCATAGCTCAGCCCGTCGCGCACATCCCTTTTGCATCCCAGCCCTCCCCGCCGCGGCCTCCGCCCACGAGCACTCCTCGGCGCTGAATAACCCCCCTCCCCTTCCCCTCGGCCCGCGCCGGAAAAACATTTCACTCCAGGAACGCGGCAAGGCCTCGGTGGGGTCGCACCGGATAATGCTGGAATAAGTTCCTTCCGGGCCGTGTCTCTGCGCCGCGCTCACCCCGGCGAGGGGGCAGGGGGCCTCTCCCCGCCAAGCCCCCGCCATGACGGACTGCCATGGCCGAGGGCCGTGCTTTGGCGGCGATGAGGCCTCGCGGCGCAACAACCGGAGTAAGCGGGTCATCGGCCGGGCAGCCATGTGGCCCCCAGGGCTGCCAGGCTGTCGAAGTTGTTTGCCCGCTGTCTGCCGCACGAATTAGTTCCTTCCACCCTTCTTGCGCCTCGGGCCGCCCTAGGGGAAAAAGAGGGGGGGGGGGCCTTGGCGCCGCATCGAGTCGCACAGCTGGCTCTGGCCGAGGCCGCGGGGCAGGGCCGAGGCGGAGAAATGATAAAGACGCCTTCGGCCCTGTGGGCGCCGCGGGGCTGGGCCGTGGCCGTCAGGCCGTGGCCTTCAGGCCGCTCGCCGGAGAGAAGCGCTACGAACGGCACCCTTTCGGGCAAGGACGGTGACTGCGGTAGTCGGTGCCGGAAGACGCGGGCAGCCGAGCGTGGGGCGCGGCGCGCGTGGGGCAGCGGGGCGCATCGCGTGTAGCGGCAGAGTAACTGCCCCACTCCACTGCTCTTCAAAGAACGGAGGGAGCCCCGGCCCGCGCCCGGTGTGTGCGTTTGTGAGTGAGCTGTGAGTGCGCGCGCGTGCGTGCGTGTTGTTGTGTCGTGTCGAAATTGTCCTCCACTCCAGCATGCCCGGCCCCGCTCCCACCCGACCGTGGAGGGTCGGGTTGGCGGTGGCGCGCCGGGATGCCCGTGTTTCAATCTGTTGAAATGCCTCTCTGTGCCTGGATCTAAAGGTAGCCGCACCGCTGCACAGCGCAATGCGTGGAGCGCGGCAGAGCCGGGGCCGTAGTGGCAGAGCCGCGGCCGGCGTGGCGGAGCGGCGCCTCGTCCTCATCGACCGGAAACCACTATAATGCAATGCAAATGTCATCCGCAGAGGCGTAGTGAGGGAGAAGAGGGGGCAGTTCGGCGGTCTATCTAGGGCTTTATCTGGGACCAGCCCCCTCCCACCCGTCTCAGCCAGTCGCGCTGCTCTTCGCGGCGCAGTGTCCGCACTGTCTGCCAAAGCACGCGGAGCGACGCGGAGGCTTTCTGCTGCGCCCCGCGGCCTGCGGCTGCGTCGACTGCGTGACGGCGTGACGGCGTCCTCCTCATTGTAGGGAAGACCTCGGCGCCCCGCCCCCTTCCGTCGGTGCGCGCTGCAGCAGCTGCAGCTGCTGCTATGTGCGCTGCAAGTTGGCGCTGCGGGCGCTGCATTCAAATGCCGCTGCAATGGCCGCTGTGTGGTAGTGACGGATTACGGATTCCGTTGCCACAGCGACGCTCTATGTGTGTGTGTGTGCGTTTGTCTGTCTGTCTGTCTGTCTGTCTGTATATCTGTGTGAGTGTGTGCGCACTCGCGCTTCGGCAGTGTGCATCGCCACCCTAAATGGCCGCGCTTAATGCTCCGCGTGCCATGCCGCGCCGTGCCGCGCCGTGCCTGGCCGTTGTTGCGTGCTACTCCGCATAACTGCTCATCGTCGCAGTAAATAACGCGCCTTTTGGAGACAGCCGCCGTCAGCGCGGATCGCGGCTGCCATCATTGTCTGGCAGGAAGTTGGCGGCGGCGTGTGCGTTGCCAACAAATGATTGCGCAGTAATTGCGCGCGCGTCTCGGCGGCTTCCTCGCGCCTTCCCGCCCGCCGTGGGCCCACTTCCGGTGGCGCGCCCTCGCGCTAATGGCCCGAAAACACGTACTGCTTGTGAGGCTCCGGCGCGGCGGTCACGCCCTCGTCGTCGTCCTGGACAAAACAAAACCCCAAAAAAAAACCGGTTTCTTGATTTTTTGTCTTCTTTTTTTTTGTCCAAGAAAAAGTAATCTTGATACAAGAAAATTTTTCTTTGTACGAGAGAAAAGTTTGGACCAAGGAAATTTTTCTCGGAAAAGCCAAGATAAGATAATTTTTTCTTGATTCAAGATATCAGTTTTTTGGGTGTGGTGCCCCACGGCAGTGGAACCTATTTTCTGCCATTGGTACGCGCGCCCTTTGGACTGCTCAGGCCCGAGGCTACCAGGCGAAATATTTGCATCAGCGTAAACGGAGGGACGATGTGGATGAGCGCCGCGCAATAAACTGCGGGGCTGACTGAAAACAGAGACAAATGGAAAAGTTTAGTGACAGACCAAAAATACAGAGTAGAACCTGGCTCGACAGCAGATTGCAAAACTCATTCACTCTCTCACTCACACGACGCGATGAGCTTCCAGACCGCCTGCTGTCTGTCAATCGGCGCCTGTACAATGATTTCTGGAAACGAGTTCGGTTTTTCGTTGCTGGCTTCGGCCAGAGTGGCGGCGGCAACAACAACTCGGAAATGGGCGGAAGCGTCGGGTCGGGGTGGCCGCCGTCCCGCAGTCGGCCTTGTCCGAAGTGTACCGCATATACAGTGCCCCGCTTTGTCGAACAAATCCTGCGGTCCACATGCTAATTTCATCACGGCCTGAACGGGTATTGACCGCCCCTCGGCTTCCGGGGCGGTGGCGACTCAGCGCGTTTCATTCTGTCCGCCTGCCTGGCCGGGTCTGGCCGGGCCTGGCCGGGTCTGGCCGGGTCTGGCCGGGTCTGGCCGGGTCTGGCCGGGTCTGGCCGGGTCTGGCCGGGCCTGGCCGGGTCTGGCCGGGTCTGGCCGGGTCTGGCCGGGCCTGGCCGGGTCTGGCCGGGTCTGGCCGGGTCTGGCCGGGTCTGGCCGGGTCTGGCCAGGTCTGGCCGGGTCTGGCCGGGTCTGGCCGGGTCTGGCCGGGTCTGGCCGGGTCTGGCCGGGTCTGGCCGGGTCTGGCCGGGTCTGGCCGGGTCTGGCCGGGTCTGGCCGGGTCTGGCCGGGTCTGGCCGGGCCGACCTGGCTGCCTCACCTGCGGACGGTTTCCATATTAATCCCGTGAGTGTGTGTGCCGGGCGTAGGAACAAAACGCCGATGAGCGAGCGCGTTGACCGCGGCAGCTGGCCCCGCAGCAGGAGGTCTCGGTGGGCAGGGTCGGCCTTGGAGCAGGCGTCCCACACCCCACCGCGCCCCCACTGCATCGCGGCGCGGGCCTTGACGCCTGCGAGTTATACAGGCGGCGCGCACGGCCGTCGACCGCGTCGCCTACTCCCCGACCCGCGGGCGCCCCGGCCGCACGTGCTCGACGGACGGCGACCTCGCCATGATGGGACGGCTACAGCCTACTTTGCAGAGCACCGGCCACAGAGTGCCAGAGGAAAACGACAACTCTATCAAAACGGACACAACAAAATAAATTCGGAATGAAATGCACTTTTGGCTCTCTGGCGTGCGTGACCCACAAACTGAAGCGCAGCAGCAAAATTGAGCTGCAACGGAAAAGTGCAGAAAAAAAGAGGCCCGCCTATTTTTCCGGCACGGGAGGCACCACAGGAGAAAAAAGCAGTTTGCGCGCATGCCCGACTGTCTGCGAGTGTTTGGTTTGGATGGCAAAAATAGATTGGAGCGCTCTGTTGTTTTCGCCATGTGACGTGGTAGGCCTCCCCTTCCCCTAGCCTTTGAGCACTTTTAAAAACGCATCGGAGCAGGGAAAACTACTAGTTCAGGTCTGGATTCAAGACCTTTCCCATTTGTCGCCTCGCGAACACGGCGGCTGCAACGAAACCAAATGAATGGGCGCAGCCCTGCACCCAGGATCGCTGGGCTCGATCTGGTCTGTACAGTGTGTCGCGGTGCCGATCGGCAATCAGTCGAAACCTCGACGAGGAGGGGGAGTGCATGTCAACAACACCCACTAGCGATTGCTGTCTAAATGAAAGAAACACACACACACACACACACACACACACACACACACACACACACACACACGTGTTATGAAAGCGCTCGTTGTCTCACTGGCGCGCTCACCGCGGACTCGGCTGCTCGGTCGCCAACATGTTGACGCGCGGTGGTGACGCGGGGACGGCGGGGACGGCGGGGGTCGCGCCAGGCGGGGCCTTTAATTAGAAGGCGTTGGGGCGCAGAAGCCTCGCGGCTGAAGACGCGTGTAGACACGACCTCACTATCTAAAGCCTGGAGTTTCCCTCCGAGCCAGGAATCTGTTGGTACCATCGTGTGTTTGATTAGCGTCCCATTTGGGAACAGGCGGTAACAGCCCAGATTCATCAACGCAAAACGTGCAGGGAGTTGTGTCTGTGCGGTGCGCTTGGACTGCCGGTCATCACTTATTCTGCCAAGGTTCTCCACGCAATCGGATTGTCGCAGTGGTTGCATCGCCTCCCGGGGCCCTGCCCAGCGCTGCCCTGTGCTGCCCTGTCCGGAGTGGTGGTCCGGAAGGCCAGAAATGACACCTTCCATGGGAGGAATGTTGTATGCGGGTCGCGGCTCAGGCTGAATAAACTTGGAAGTACGTCATTTTTGGACCATCGTTTCTTTATTCTTCTTCCGCTTCGAGAAACACTTGGAGCCCACGGTGGAGGTGCTGTCAAAGACTGGCTGCCACTGCTGCCAATTTTCCGTGTTGCAAACGAAGGCGGCGACCCGATCGGCGCTCGGAGAGGCCAGAACAAAGCCCCTTGCCGCCTTGCCGCGCGGCCCGGCGTGCCTTCCGGCCGCCGCACCCGGCGGCTCGGTGGAAGTAGGCGAGGAAAGTCGAGTTGAAAGCGGCGGGCCCCGGGCTGGCTGGCTGCCTGGCTGGCTGGCTGGCTGGCTGGCTGGCTGGCTGGCTGCCTGGCTGGCTGCCTGGCTGGCTGGCTGCTGGCAGTATTTGTGAGAACAGGAAGCACTAAGGTGCGGGTGGCTCCGCGGCGTCCTGCCCAAGGCCGTGTAGGGTGCCGTTTGCGCGGGATGCTGCGAATGATGAAGAGTTCAGGGCTTCTGGGAAATCAAAATGGAGTCCCCTCCCCCTCTGCGCCGTCCCTCCCCCGGGGCCAGGGCCGGCCCTGGGGGTGCTCGGCCGGCGGGGCCAGGCTCGGGTGGGGCAGGCGGTGGCTCGACTGTCGTATCCTCGAGGACGCGCCCCGGCCACCCCCTCATAATGCCGTCTTACCCCGGACCGAGTTTTACTCCCAACTTTGTCCGCGATCGTCCTTTGTTTGGAATCAGTGCCTGAGCCTGGCTGGCCGGGCTGGGCAGCGCAGCGGACCGACTAAGAACTAGCTAATGCGCTTAAATTGGACTTCCTCAACAACTAGAAGTGTATTTTTCGGCGGAGCTTGCAAGCGTGACGGACGCGCTGACAGCCAGTCCAGCAGCTTCCTGGCTCTCTGTCGCCGTCACCCCGCCCACCCTGCAGCTTCTCACAGAATAACAACTTGGCCTTTACTTTTCCTTTAGTCCTGAAAAGTCAGAGTGCGGCGGCGCGGGGAGTTAGTTACATTTCTCTCCTGTCTCGAGGCGGCGGCCTCGTCTGTCGCGGACGTCCCGCTCCGTCCCCGGCGGCATTAGGCGCCGCGGAAGTCGTGGTGCCGTCGCTGTTGCGCAGAGGGCGCCGTTCGCGCGCTCCGTCATCGCCCGCCCCGCGGTCAGCGCCCGCCTCCACACTGTAAAAATTTGTTGTCACCCAATGACAAAATCTTGGATGATTTTTTCATCACTTTTAAATGATTACAGTGTCGTCGCAAATTGATGACATTTTCATCAAAGCTCCTATACCTTTTGCATGGGCATGACAAAAATGTCATCAATAGTTTTGATGACATGCGTGTAAAAAGAATCAGTCTTGGAATTGTGATTAAGTGACAACCAAATTTTTTTTGCAGTGCATGTTCGCGCCTCCTCACAAGGGCCGGCCCGCAGCCACGCCGCACGACAGGCGTGGTCGCGCCCCGCGAAGCGCGCGGCACTCGCACGGCACTGCGTTCCAAGCGGCAGGCACTAGCTCGAATCGAGCCGATGGGTCGCCGTGCGAGCGAGGAGTTCGTCCGCCCCGTCGTCGTGCGGTCGATTGGAGGCCTAAGGGCGGCGGCGCCCCGAGCGTGGTCGCCACAAGTTGATTGGCGACCGGGTCGCCTGGTAATGAAGGCCGGCTAGCAGGCCGGAAGTCCTTGGCAAACAATCGCGGCCGGAAGAGGCAGTCGTCATTAAGGCACCGTCTAGTGCGACAAACGAGCCGCTGGCGGGCGAGCGGCGCACTGCGCCAACCCTTCCTCGTGCGTGCCTGCCCCTGGCTGCGCTGGCGCCGGCGGGCTCGGTGCCTCCCCGCGGCCCGCCCGGCTCCTGTTGAATCTGTGTGCTCAGGACTGCTCGGGGGAGGGGTCCTAATCCGTCGCCAAGTCTACGGGCAACACAATAATGGCTTAGCGACGCGGCGCCCCGCGGTGCACGGCGTGCTGGACGGCGTCCTGTGTGCTCGCCGGATTGGCTTGGCGGGTGCGGCGTGCGGCTCAGACTCGCGTATCAGGGGCGCACTGTCGCTCCGCCACTGTGATCGGGGGAGGACTACGACCGCGACGGAGTTGTTTTCAGCTGCTTTGACTAAGGTGCCATGTGGTGTATTTTGTTTGCGACAGGGCTGAACGGTGTTTGCGTAACTGATTTTCTGCGCTTTGGCGTCGCAGAGTCGCTGAGCGGGAGCGCTGATAAGTGCGCCGCTGTTTTCGCACCTACATCACGCACTTCCGTGTTTTTACAGCGCCCGAGGCTGTCCCGGACAGGTACGCTGAATTTTAATGCCGCCCCCTTTCGGCCTGTCGGTGTTATGACGGCCCTTTTGGAGTTGGCCCCACTCTGCGCCTCCCCCTCCCCTGCTGCGGCTGACGAGTCCATTCACGGCCCTGGTCGCGGGGTTGGCGGGGGACTTAATTTTTAAATCGGTGTTAACGACGCTGGGTTAGCTGGAGGTGCACCTCGTCGACAGCGCTCCCACCTCATTGCCGGTCCATGGCCGCGGGGCCAACACCCCGGACTCAATTAATCAACACTTCCGGGCCGCGCTCCGGCTGACCAACTTTCCGTCGCCACTTCGACAACGCGGGCACGCGGGCCCTGGACCGGCCGGCCACACAGCCCGAAATAGATCAGTTGGCTGACTTTCTGCGGTTAAATATCAGCACGCCAATCGCACGTGGATGTTAACCGCATTCGGAAACTTCTCGTCACAGCAGCGGGCGACTTTCATATTCTCGAGGAGAAGGAGCACAGAAGGGCAGGCAGGGCGGGCAGAGGGCGGGCAGGTTTATCGATTCCAGGAGTAATTTCTGGGCCCAAAGCTGCGGGCTGCTGGAACTCGATTCACCTTTCCTGATGACGTCATGGCTGAGTTTGCATGGACGGGCCTTTCGCCGTCGCTCCGAAATTCAAACGCCGAGGCCGCTCCGCATCTTTGGTCTTTTGTGTTTCAGGAAAATAAACTTTCAGGGGAGCTTTCGGCGGGGAGACGGCGACTTGGCCGCGCTGCGGAACACAGATAGATACGCTTGGTATTCCTGCGTTCATTTTTTCCCCGCGCCATTAGTGACACTGCCATTTCGGCTAAGGGCGAACTGGAGCGGCGCCGCGTTCCATTCCGCCGTTTTCCTTCTCGGTCGGCAAACACGGCGCGGCGAGGGGCGGAAGGTGGGACGGCGCCGTCTGCCGCCCCGAATGAATGACTGCTTCACCTGTAGTCACGCCGGGTCTGCAGGGCTGTGGCGGCGGAGGCAGGCGGCCCTGGGCCTTGCAGGGCTGCAGGACGCCGCCCCGCCCAAAACCTCATTAGGCTGGTCGATAAAAGAAATAAATAACGCGACGTCGTTTCCGTTAATAACGGCACCCTCGTCGTTGCGGCCGGCCGGTGCCCTGTTGCAAGCCGCCATGGTTGATTTGCTGGCGCGCCGAGCACGCAAACAGCAGAAACAGGAATAGAAAAAAATCTGGTTGATGAGCATGGGGCCTAACAAGCGCCTGTCCCTTCTTTCGCTCTTTTATTTCTCAGAGAGCCACTAGGGAAGCTTGATTGTGGCGACAATCACTGGACAACAGCCTCATAATGCGCTTTTAAGCGTCAGATTTCTTCTGTTTTTCATGAGGCTGGCCGTGATGTTGGTCTGTTTCCACCGGCCTTGCCAGGCCTTGCCTTGCCAAATGATTAGCCCGCCCGGGGCGCACTGTCCCACCTTGGCGGGCTGGCGGGGATGACGAGGTCTAATGGACCTAATTCGTACTTTCCCCCCATTTTTGGAGTAGGATTTACAGGTGTTTCCAGTAGAGATGCCGGGCCACCCAGATAAAAGAAGGAAGGGGGCGCTTCCCCACCGCCTGCCGCCCTGCCCCGCCGCGGCAGCACTGTTAGCTCGCTGCTCCCAGAGGGTTGGCTCCTCGCTAATTTGGCGGGGCAAGAAACGGGTGCGATACACGGAGGGTTGCAAGATGGGGCCCCGTAGGGTCGCGGCCGAGCGTCTGCCAACCTGCACTGCGAGTCTAATGGTCTACGACGTGCCGTGCCGTCGGGGGAAAGGAAGCGCGGCCATCATCGTGTGCTGCAGCCCGGAGCCGAACTCAGGGCCAACATGTCAAAGTGCGCGGCGGCGCACACAGCAGTGTTCCTCCGGAATCGCTTGTTGCTGTGTAAAACTACAGATAACCCCGACGCTGCCGCGCTGTCGAGGCCTAATAGCCGAGCCAGCTACTTCCAAGTTGGGGGCGTTATGCCTCATTGCACGTGTGGGCGGCGCGGGGCGGCCCCGTTTTGAGGGAAAGTTTTAAAGGCGCAGCGAGCGCGGCGCTGTGGACCGCGTCGTGCCGTGCGTCATCCCCCGATCCCCGGTGGCGCAGCAGGCCCGTCCTTCCGCCAAACACGTTGCCTTCCAGCCTGCAGGCCTTCCGCTCACCTGACGCACTTGGAGCGAGTTGGAAGGAAAGTATCGAGGTCGAGGGCCAGATGAGAGTCTGAGAGTCCGACTGGGTCACGATGGGAGGGTGCAGCGCGCTCTGGCCGCGACCCGCAGCCAAGTCGTGGGCCCCTCCCCAACCGCCACCCCGCCCTCTATCCCTACCCGTCGCACCGGCCTTCCGAACCAAACATTGTGAGTTATGGTCGGGGTTGGGCTGCAGTAAGGCACACAGGCCCCGCCGAACCCCGCCCCGCCTGCTGGCCGATCACAACACGGCCGATATACCACGCTGGAGACGTTACCGCGGGGGGCGAGGGTTGGGGGACTTCGCCGCCAAAATGTGTGTTGCGCGCCAAATCCTGCCCTAGCGCCCTAACAAGCTACATTCCCACGACCGAGCTCCCCACCCGCGGCCAAGGGCGGATCTAGAGATGGGTTAGAGGGGGGGGGAAATGTCGCAAAAGTTGCCTACCTACAGGGGCTAAGTGCGACTAGTTGCCTACCTAGTTGCCCCCCCCCCCCTCTTGGAACCGCGCCTGCCCGCGGCCAATGAAGACCGCCTCCGCCACGCCCCCACTCTTTTACTCGGCGGTTGCTGCCCCCATCGGGAATCGAACCCACCGCGCTGGCATGCCCGGCGGCCAGGAGGCGCTGCGTGAGTCGTAACGACGTTCTAGCACGTCACTGTGGGGTGTCTGCGCCGGTAATCACACGGCTGCGTGTCGATCGCCGCCCCCTCCCTGCAAAACCCCCGCCGGGCTTCTCGGTCCCCGCGGGCACGGCGAGGGGGACTTCATTGAGCGCGTGAGAGGCCTATCAGCATCTCCCCTTTTCCTGTTCGCTCCGTCTCTCTCTATCGCACTGCCTCGACTTCATCGCCGCCCCCTCTCTCCATCTCTCTCGCACTGCGCCCCCGGGCCGCAGCAGGTGGGAAATGAGTTTTTACGGCGACCGCTTACTTCTGTAGGAAAATAATTTAAAGCGACAATGTGATTCCGGCACAAAGCAAAGCAAACCCTGCTACTTGTTGTCTTGGCGCGGGACGGGGGCTCGCGTCGTCATTAAGGCCGAGCTACAGTGGCGCGGCGCTGCGCCGTGTCACGGCGTGGGATCACACAATGCGCGCCCTGGCCGGGTGGGTGGTAGGCGGGCGGCAGGGCATTCCGTATTGATATGGGAATCCGACCGGGCCGAGGTCCACCCGCACCGCACGGCCGCGCCCGGTTCGCCCGCCGTCGCGACGCCTGGAGGGTGCGGGCCGGGCCACCTGCACTGCGGCGGAGAGCGGACGGTGACTGTGGCTCGGCTCCCTGAAAGCGCGCTGGCCAAGCGGAAAATTTGAATCGCAGTGTCCTTTCCTCTTTTCCGCGCGCTCCCCGCCGCTCCCTGCTCGGGGTGGCCTTCCGGTCACGTGAGCGTGAGCGGTATCGGGGCGCCCTCGCCCTGGCCGTCGTCCCGGCCTCGCCGCCTCGCCCGCCGTCTTGGCCTTCTGCCCCATATCGGCCCAAAATAACAAAGGCGGAGAGATACCGAGGAGGGGCCGAGGCTGGCCGAGACAAAGGCATGTGGCCGCGTCCCCGTGCCGTCGTGATACCCCCGGATGGATAGCTCCCCCCGCCCCGCCCCGCCCCATGCGAAGAGTGCGCGGGAGACAAAGTTGTCTGCGCGAACGGGGGACGGAACGGGGTCGGCCAGAACGGGCCCCCCTGCCGCCCGGTGGCGCGGGGCCCCGTTCGAAGGGAGATCGAATGCAGTCCTGGTTATCCTGGCGTGCAACTTGCAGTGGATTCTTTGGGCACGTTGTCCCGTCTCTGCAAGTTTCTACTGGGCTTTTCAGTGCCCAGTTTCCGGGAGTATCGCTCTCAGCGTCCTTGACTTCCTGAACATGCCTCCTTTGAAGTGTGAGGCTTTACTCCGTTACGGGGCGGTGGCACCTGATTGGACGCGGGGTGTCCCTCCCCCGCGCCGCTTCCGCTATTGGCGTTTAATAACGCGGCAGCAGGTGCATCGTGGCGCGCGGCCGCGGCGGACTGCGGCGCGGCTTGATTGGGCAATTGGGGGAGTCCCTCCGCAAACAAATTGGCGGGAAAGACAAACATGGCGCCGCTCGTTACCGTGCTGCAATTAAAAGGCAGCCCTGTAATCGCGCCGCAGCCCGCCATCAACGCCTCTCGCTCGGCCGGCCGCGCCGCGCCACCATGCCGCCGCCAAGGACGCCTGGCTTCGATTTAATTAGCGCGGCCGGTGGGGTGGACAGCTCGTCAGAAACAGGGAAGCCGCAGGCGGCAAAGAGCAAAGGCATGACCAAGGGCATGGCGCGTTGGTTGTTTTATTGTAGCGTCCCCTTTCACCTGTGTGCAGACAATTATAGCGCAGCGCGTATTCCCAAACTGACGCCATTTCGATGGCCAGCGCGTGGCAAAGGCTCGACAGCTCTGATATTATTTTAGGAGGCTCACTTGTGCACATACCCGTTTATTTGTTTGTTTGTTTGTTTGTTTGTTTGTTTGTTTGTTTGTTTGTTTGTTTCGCCCGTGCGCCCGCAGCTTTGGCGGGCCACTTTTCGGTCCTCCTAATCCGACTCGCAGACCGAAAGCGTCCCTCCGGGGATTGGGGCGGACGGCGGCCCCATGCGCACGTCCGTCCCGACCGTCCCGACGTGACTGCACTAATACCACCACACCGGCGCGAAAAAGATTGGCAAGGTGTGGCCGCATGATGTGGCAGCCTGGCGGTAGACGGAAAAAAGGGGGCGGGGGGCGAAGGAGGAAGGGCTGGAAAATGACAAAAATGGGATGAAAATATTATGGTTGACCTAGAAAAGAGGGTGTGCCGCACGTCAGGCAGTCTTGAAACCTTACATAAAGTGTTCCAGGGCCTCACAAAAATATTGTATGTTTCTGGAAAGTGTATTGACCACACTTAAGAAGATTTTCGAAGAAATTAAATTGATGAGCAATTCTTCGTATTTTAAAAATGCTTCGTAAGGTTCTTGTACTCATTCCGTAAGCGTGGCAGCAGAAGCAACGCAGCAAGGACGAGGAAAAAGCGAATGGAAGTTGAGCTCTTATCACGATTTCAAGATCCGCGGCAGTGGCTACGATACGCTTCAACTTTCAAGTGACGTTCTTGACATCATTTGAAGTTTCCAGTGCCGTTAGAGGGCTCGCTTTGAGTGGGTCAGGGGCTCAGGCCGACGTCCCCCTGCCCGCTCGCTTCTAATCCCCGCCTTAGTGTCTCCACGTGTTGTGCGCGTCCGGTGGGGGATGGCTGCCGGAGTGGACTAACCGCAGCAGCCCGCCTCAAGCGAACGTGGTCCAGCAGTCGTCTTATCCCGGTAGTCGCCTACGTCTACCTCTCTTGCTCGCGCACCCAAAGAGTTTCCTTACAGGTGCGAGAGGGACAGAGCGACGGACCTTTGGAATCAGTCTGCGAGGCTGCTGCAGGCTGGTCCCGAGAGTGAGCCTCGGCCGTTAGGCCCTCGCACGCCCTCGCATCTTTTTGCCGTCTTCCTGCTGGTGGAGAGGGACGGTCTTACTTTTCTCGAGTGCACTAGTTGGAAAGGATAACTCGTTTTATTCATTGATTTAGTCAATGGCCTTGAACATTTTTCATTTCATGCTTTCCCCCCCAGTAGCAACAATGCAATGGTGGCTTGAGCCAAGTGGTCTGGCCGCTGCATGGCCTGAATCGTCAGAAATATTGTATGCCAACTCTTTCGAACTCTGTCGGACCGCACCAATCCGACGGAGACAGAATCAACTGCGACGGCACCCTGCTTTCGCCCGATTCATAAAAGTTTTACGTGTTCGAGTTTATCCTTGGAAGCGGACGAGAGGGAAGTCCGCTTGGGTGGAAGGCGGTCTGGTGCATAATGCAGCGTCTTACTTTTCGCACTAGTTTCCAGACATTCGTCTATCAGAAAGAAAGGGCGCAAGTGCTAAGCATCAACGTCGCTGTCGGTCGTACGGCCTTGCTGCGTTGTTAGGCCCCGCGTTGACCACACTGACAAGGACCGTCGTACAGTTAGCTGCGCTGCCAGGCTGCCCGGTTTGATGAGCGCCTCCTCCGCCACCGCCCTGGCAGTGCTGGCACCCCTCGCTCTGGATTGGCTCCGGGGCCCAGCACAGCTAGCAAGAGATTCCTTTTCTCATTTTCATTTTAGAATATTGATTTTGAAGCCCGCCCCCGCTTTATCTGACCGCTCTCTTTTTTTTTCGACCTTATTTATATTAACCCTAGTATAGTACGTCTCATATCCCCGCGTCCGAGAGTTGAGAATCTTGATTCGGAAATGGGGCCTAGCTCCGTATACCCAAAGGGCTCGATTTAATGTGGAAACTTTTGAAAAAGAGACAATCGGAGAGGCCGACAAAGGGCCTAACAGGGCAAGGCGCCGGGATTAGTCCGTTTGCCTGATTCCTCGTTGCTTCAATGGCTCACGAGTGCCAGGGCGTCGGGCCGCTGGCTGCCGGCCGAGACGGGGAGGGCCTCCCCGATGAGGCCTGCGAGTGCGCCCCTCGAGGCGTGCTGGCCACGTCTAATTGTCTCGGCCACGCCCTGCGGCGCCCGCGGTGTGGTGTGTGTGTGTGTGTGTGTGTGTGTGTGTGTGTGTGTGTGTGTGTGTGTGTGTGTGTGTGTGTGTGTGTGTGTGTGCGCACGGTTCCGGTTAGTAGGGGTCAGTGGGGCGCAAGGGGTGCGTCGGTGCAAGTTGAGCCCGCGGTCTCCCGGGCGAACGTGACGATGGCCGGCTGGAGCTGATGCTGGTGGGGACGGGTCGGGAGCCTCATTACGTACAAGTTCGACTCCTGGTAAGGTTAGGATTGTTTTTCAGCGTGTATGGCTTCAATATTCGATCAGACGTACGCACCGGTCGCCGTGTAAATGAGTGTGTCAGTGTGTGTTCCGTTCTCTCGCGTGGTACATGGTATACACTACACTGGTTTTATTTGGGCCAGTGTCGAATCTGGTGGCTGGCTGGAATCGGATTTCTCCCCCCCCTCCAATTCCCCTGCCCCTGCCCCCCTTGATATCGGGTAGGTGGGTCTGTCGAGCTGCAGGTGCGACGTGCGGGGCCGAATGGGCCGAGTACCGCTGTCCGGAGGGCGCTGGTCACGTTGATTCCGACCAAGGCTTTCTGTCTCCCTCGCCACCCAACGCTGCGAAGGCACCGTTCGTACAGGGCCCGCCCTTGTACGAGTGTAGTTTAGGAGACCTGGTTCCGGCAGTCCGATTTTTTAGGTTACTTTTACTCTTTCACTGTCTCCTGGCTACGAACGGCACTCGGTCTGGCGCGTTTGGTGGGTCGGATCCACCAAGGGATATTTCCAGGGATATTTCCAGAAGAAAGGGGTGAAAAGGGCGAAAGCTTGTAGCCGTTCTGATGCTGGCATGAGTGGCGCAGACGGTTATCGGACACGTTACGCGTGAGGCGGGGCGTCGGGTGGGGCGTCTGGCGGACGGCAGGGACATCAGCACTCGATAATGCACCCCGGGTGATCCCTCTGGCTGGCTGGCTCTCGCTCGGACCGCGCCTGTGAACGACGTCCAGATAAAGTAGCGCCTAGGCCAAGTGCTGACTCGCCCTGCGCGCGCGCGCCCACACACGCACACACACACACGCGCGCGCGCGCACACACACACACACACACATACATTGGCATACACTTGGGATCGCAAGGCCCTACGGTGGGGTAGTCCGGCTACGGCCTTCCGGAGAAACTCCGGAAGCTAGGTCAGTGTTGTTCCGTTGCTCAAATACGTTGCGGGGTGGGGTGTGCGGTTGTGGGCCTCGGTGACTCGGTATGCGTGTGTGTGTGTGTGTGCGCGCGCGCGCGCGCGCGCGTGCGTGCCTCCGTGCCTCCGTGCATGTGTTTGTGTGAGTGTGTGTTTGTAACCGCGCGCTTTGGCTGGGTTAGTGTGTGTTTAGTATAAGGAATGTATGGCGAGTAACGTCGATACCCTTGTTTGGCAGGTGAGGTGTGTGTGTACGCGCAATGCAAAGCCCAATCACTTCGGGGATGTGAGAGCCCCCCTGCCACACACACACAAACAGAGAGAGAGAGACGTGTCTTTTGGCGCGCGTGTGTGTTCTTTTTTGTGCTTGTGTGTGTGTGGGGAAAAAAAGGGGGCTAGGGGACTGCGTTCAGGATTGAGGAAAACAACTACAGCAGCTGTTCCGGTCGGGGCTGTGTTCCCGCTAAGACGGTGTCCGTTCCGTGCCCAGAGCACATTGTGACCACATGGTGTCTCTGTGTTGCAGGTGGGTGGGCAGGCTGCCTGAAGTGTCGCTGGACCCCGGCTGGGGCTCGGTGGGGCCTGGGCGGCGGCGTTGCGGAGCGGCGGAGGGATTTGAGGTGAAGTCGGCGGGAGGGGCGCTAGAAACTCCATCTCATGAGAAGATCCCTGCGCTGTGGCGCTCCCCGCCGCCTCCCCGCCGCCTCCCCGCCGCCTCCCCGCCGCCTCCCCGTTGCCTCCCCGCCACCCCCAGGCTCGTCCTTTCCTTGTCCCGAGCGCCGCACTGAAGAGAAGAATGGTACCGACAAGGAATTACGCGTCGAGATGGAAACCACGGATCTGGCTGGGGACGTCACGTCGTTGTCTGGCGATGGTCGCGCCGGCCCACGCCGCCCGACTCTACCCGACTCCGCCCGAAATAGTTCTCGCGGCCGAGTCGCTGGTTATGGAAGTCGCGCTGGCATTGGGACAGCGGGCCCAGCGAAGCCAGCCCTCGTCGGCCCGCCGCGGCCCGCCGCCTCGCTGTGTCCACACCGGCCGAACCACTCGGGTGCGCCGCGTTCGGCCGCGTTGCTCGCGTCGACGCGTCCGCGCCGAGGTCTTATCGCGGCAATGGCCTCGCGGTCCGGAACCAAGGGACCGGAGACCGGAGCGGCGCCTCGAATCATCGCCGTATTTCTTTCCGTGTGAATTGGAGGAGCCGTTCATCTGGAGCGAGCATGATTTGAATTCGTTTGATCGCGCCAATAACCCGGCCGGGCGTGCCAGATGTGGCGTGCGGCGGGCCGGGCCAGCCGCTCGGGGGGGGGGGGGGGGGGGGGGTCGTCTCGCCCCGCCCCCTCCACTAGAGCGCTGAAGGGGGACGGCTCGGAAAATACCCGTCGGAGGAACAAGGGCAGTGCTTGGACCTCATTCTCCGCGCCTCGTTGTTTAACCGCCACGTTTAGCTAGAGCATCTGCCAAGTCGCTGCTGTCCGTGGTCTCACTCGCAATCTGCCCAAACGCTAGCTTTTATTCGGTCGTTTTGATCGTGAAAATTGAAGAAATTTTAGGAGACATTACTTTTTTGTGGTGGTGTATACCATCCTGATTTTTTCTCGTATTTCTAGAGACAAATTTTGTGAGTTTTCTGTGTAATTTTGGGAAACGTTAAAGGTTGATTCTAGTTTTTCTTGCCCTATAAATTTGTTGTAAAATGTTTGCGAAGTTTGGGCACTCTTCGTACGCCCTCTGGCGAGCGGACGGGCGAGGCTCCGCCGGCGGTCAGGCATCTGGGTCGTGTTTGCTCGGCGTCCCTCGACACCCACTACGGTGCGGCGGTGCGGCCCACCAATCAACCCCTCTCGGATCAGGTCAATAAAGCCTTGATCAGCTGATTTGTTGTCTTCCACAAATTATCGCGAGCCGAGCATCTTCACCCTTGGACTCGCACCCACACACTCGCACTCACCCTTTCGTGCGGGCGCACACACACGCACGCACTTTTCACAATTTGCTCAATCGTGTCTACGACCGCTATATTTCTTTTTTTCCCCCTCTACTCCTCGTTGCTCCTCGCCTTCAGAGCCCGACCATGTTTCTCTGCCTTCTCCGAGCGAGAGGCGGTGAAAGGCGAACGGCTCACCGGGCGGCCCTTAAACAGAGCGACGCACCGACCAAAATCTGCAAGGTAAACCCTCTTATTTTGTTGAATTATTTTCTTGAAAAAGATAATGTTAACTTAATCTGTTACCTCTCCGTCACGCTTCGCAGCGCTCGCGCACAATGAGGGAAAAAGGCTCCAAACAGTGCCGGCGACAAGTGCTCTTACCAACGACCCGTGCTGTTCGGCCGTGGCGTGGCTCGTGCCTCATTTCGCACTCATAAAGTCTCACGCCGCGATTCTCGCACGTTTTTTTATACGCCCCCCGTTTAAGCCCCGTCGGCATGCACCTTTTGTCTTGTTTGTCTTTAGTTTTCCTTTTCTTGCTTGCGAAGTTACACTTTGCAGGCCGCTTGCCACAACACTGGAGCGGAAGGCCGCAGTCTGGCTTCATGCACGTGTGTCGCACACTGGAAACTACCAACCAACCAACCCGTCACACCCTGAAAAACGACTTTTTAGATCATAAAGCGTTTTTCCCCCCTAGATTTGTTTGATAAATTTATTGTTTATCAAAACGTACATAACTTGTCAATAGTAAATTGAACTAACTTTTGCCAAATGTATCCTTTCTGGCTGACCGCGCGCCGCGAATGAAAAGACGCTCCAATGACCGACTGGCGGGCGCCGCCCCACCACCAGCAGCGCAGCGTAGCGCCCTCGCGGCTCGTTAGGACAGATTGCCCTGCATGCGCGTCTCTTTGAATTTCGGCGGGGCGCTTGCCAGGCTGGCGGGGCGGGCCCTTGGCGCAGACTGTTCACCCCACCGAGAAAAAGGAGCGCGGGACAACTCTTCGACTTCTGCAAGCAACGACAAATAACAGACGTCGTCGCAGTATCGTAATTTCCGTGGAATCTCCTGCTTGTTTGATACAGGCTGCCGTCCTCATGTTTGCCTTTCACGCTGCCGGTGTCGCATCCCCTTCGTCCACGAAGCGAGCGAGCCACTCGCAGACATGGCGCGGGCGTGTGCGTTTGTGTGGAAAAAAGGAGAGGGGGGAGGGAGCAGGATGTTGCTGCCACGGGAGTTAGTTGCAGACTGATTAAACACATGTGCGCCGCGCGCGCTGGAGACACATTTATACCCGGGTGGAAGGGGTTGTGTGAAGCCCTCATATGACGTACATCGCTTTTAAAGGAGCGGCTCGCTGACTTTGTCACAAAGTGCGCCAACTTGGCCGCTCCGCCGGTGAAACGTGAACTTAAACTCCCGCTTTCTCCTTCCACGGTGGCAGGTAATGCTCGTGAGCGTGGCGGGCCGGGGGTGGGACGGGACGGTCCGCACGTCGCCCGTAGTTTTGTATTAATTATGTCTCGGCTAAAATTCCCCGCGTAGGCAGAAGGCGTGGGAGTTTGTGAGTGTGAGTGCACATAATGTGTTTGTATGTGTGAGTGCGAGCCTCACCCTGCCTGTGGCTGGTGCTGTTGACGACCCTAGTCGCCTCTTTACCCCTGCGGCTCTTTTCCCGCCCTTCCCCCGAGGCCGATGAAAGAGTGCGGCCGCGAATCAACAATCTGCGTAAACTCCATACGGCTGCCACTTCATAATTTTTGTTTCGCTTTGCGAGCCTGCTGGCGTGGCGTTGCGGCGCCGGCGGTGGAGGAAACCTCGCACCGAAACAATGGGATTGATGCGCGGAATGCCACCGCGTGGTCGTCCCGTTGTGTGGCTTGGTCCTGACAGCTGTGCGGAGGCGGAGGGCCTCTTGTAGTGATTGGCCGGCACGTGTGTGTGTGTGTGTGTGTGTGTGTGTGTGTGTGTGTCTGTCTGTGTGTGGAGGGGCGAGGTGTGGGAACTGCTGATACGCGTTATCAGTGGGTTCTCCACATCCGGCCCTGTCCCTTGTCCCAGGAGCCTTCAGGCGGACTGCCTGGGGCACTCGCCTTGCCTGCCCGTCCAGGGCTGGGCTGCGGAGCGAGCGCTGGCGGCGGGCTGTCATGGCAAGGCACGGCCTCTGCAACCCGCCACTGTCCCCACTGCCCTCGGTAGACGTTGCAGCATTTCCGCATGGCTGCTCCGCGCGTGCCGCGGAATGAGGCGGACAATTAGCGGCGAAGGGCCGAGCGGCCTGGCCGTGCATGTGCGCCCGCCCTAAGCAGGCCGCCCTAAGCAGGCCAGCCCACCGACAAGCCCGCTGTACCTTGGACGTGCCGCTGAATTTTTCATACCCGGCGGCGGGTATGAACGCGCTCTTTCAACAATGGCACACCGTGGCGCGCTTCCCCTCCCCCTGCCGCCCAAGGTGAGGCCTGGCCTGATCGTTCTCCTTCCGGGTAGGCTCGGCAGGGCGCGGCGCGGCATTTGATTTCCCCCGTGTCCGCTCAGCCATGAGGCCCCTGGCTGGCTGGCTCGCTCTCTTTTGTGAAGACCCCGCGCGACGCGCCGCTGCATCGAATCCGGCCCCCAGAATGCGGCGGCCGGGCCTGTCTGCTGGCCTGCATGGAGGCAGCGGGCTGTATCGGACTGCATCTATCTGGCCGTGGGAGCAGCGCCACACGCGCACCCTCTCTGAGCCGACCACCCCGCCCGGGGGGATAACCACACTCCGGAAAGGCCTGCACTCAGTGTACCATACGTTTAGAAAGACTCGGAATTGCTAAGTTTTGGCACGACCTCAGCGTTGGTCATTGTTGGTCGTCTCAAACGCTAGTGTACGCTCACGAATGTGGAATTTACGAGTTTCGTAAAGTGTGCTCACCCTTACGCAAGTACACTCGTGTGAACACCAGAGTGATTCATCCATAGTCACGACCACGTCAAGGATTTTTCAGACCGTAAGAAAGGGTGGGACAGCGTGAAGACATTCCCATCGATGAATTGATTGAGCGCTCCGTGCCGCCCAGAGTCGGCGGGTCGGCCGCCTCGTCTCCCCCCAGCCGCTTGGCGGCGAGGACGGCCAGCGGGTGGCCACGCGCCACGCGCCACGCAGTAGTATTGTAATGGCTTGCAAACACAACGCGAAGCTCGCCTTAATCCGCCGACGGCGCGCAGCCTGGCCTCAGCCTTGCCGTCTTCACTGGAGCGAGAATCGAAATCCGGCGGGAGAAAAAGGCGCGTCTGATCCGCTGGGAGAGGGGAAAGGGGAAGGGGGCGCTCTGCACGCGCGGCCTCGCCAGCCGTCCGCGCGGCGTCCGCGCTAAGACACTGCGGGTGTTTACGGAGGACGAGAAAAATCGGGCTGCTCTCCTTGCTGCCCTGGGCTATGGGACCAGGGAGAACAATGCGCGGAAGGGGGACGTCTTGCGACTGGAACTGCGCTTTGGAGGCACTCCACCCAACTACACGGTGATTACTCCTTGTCTGCGGCTCGCTGTGGGTGGCCTGTCCGCCCTGGCCACCAGCTGAACTGCTCCTCGTATTATTTGCGTGGGCCTGGCGCGGCGCTGCCCCGAGGAATGCTCCCATCTTTCCCTCTCGCGCTTCGCGTGCAGTCTCGCCCGACACTACTGGACGTGCGAAGGGCGCTGCCGGTGCTGGCGGCGCCGCTCGACTAAATTCACCATTCCACCGGACCGGGCCGGGCCCGCCCTCCTTGCTTATGGCCTCCTCCACCTCCTCCCAGAGCGCTCCTTATGCACCGGGCTGCCGAGTTGATCGCTCACGTGGGGGCCCGAGGGCTGGCGGGGCTGGGGCCGCGCCAGGCTGCTCCCAGTGCCGACCCGAAGGCTGAAGGCCGGAGGCAGGGCAGGTCGGCAAGGTGTGGCAGGGGCGGGCCAGGCGGTGGCCGCCCCAATATTTCCTTAAGACACGCCGGGAGAGGCGAAGGGGTTGCGGCGGGCGGCCCACACTGCAGAGCCCCGCGACCCGCAGCGCGGCGCTCGCCGCGGATACGCCTCGAGGCCTGAATAAACCATGGTCCGAAGTATACATAATCGAATCCTTCCAGCCGAACCGGCCGTCTCTCCGCTCGATGCGGCTGGTGCGATTCCAAGTGCTGGGGCGCCTGCCGTCTGCAGCGTAGGCCGGCCCGCGCGACTCCGGTGCGCCGCGCGCTGCGTTGCCTACCTTGCAGGCGCTCGCGGCCGGTCTTGGCCGGGCTGGCTGCTGGCTCGGGGGGGCTGGCCCGGGCTGGCCCGCCGCCAGGCAGCCACTCCCTTGCTGCTTGCGCTGCCGCGGCTTCCTCGGCCCCCTCGCCACTTTGCCACCAGCGCCGCCTCGGACGCGCCGCCCAAACTCGATTTTCAGGCGAGCGAGCTCCTCGTTGTGGAGGCTTGTCCGGGCGACGGTGTTGCCCCGCCCGATTTGTCGCTCGACACACTGCCGGCTGCGGTGGGACGTGGCGGAACCCTGCGCCTAGCGCTGCACACTTTTGACGAAGCAGCGCTGGGTGTCGCCGACGCGCGTCCGATCGGACGAAAGGCTCCGGAGCCTCAGGGCTGGGCTGGCTCGGCTGGCTCGTCGCTGCGAGCGAAATCCGAGCGAAACTGATCGGACGGCGCAAGAGCGATGGCCGCCGCTTTTTCAGCGTCCGCGGCGTGTCTGCCCCGCCTCGGCCTGCTCGGCCCATCCCTCTTGAGGACCCCCCGGCAGCTGGGCGCTGCCGCCTTGCAGCTGTTCCTAATGTGGCTGCGATTTTCTTCGTCTCGTGCCAGTTACTAGCGTGGAAGAATGCAAGATTCAAGAAACTCTATGCCGTGTTTGAGTGGGCCGTGGTACGGGGTGGCCACTAGCACGGCGTGCCGCCGCTGCTGGCGCGAGGCGAGGCGCCGCCGCACACCCGCTCCACCGGTTCTCGGTCGGCCGCGCTGCGCTCGTCCTTCTCCTGTTTCCCTCTCATTGTTCCACTGGCATTGTTCTTGTTGCGCCCCGCGGGGCGCCAGGGTGTCACACAGGGGGCGGCCGGGCGGGCCGTGAAAGCCGCGGCAGGTGATGCGCCTCGTGACGCCCTCATTTGCCCCGCCCCTCCCCTTCCGTGCCGTGCCGCATTAGCGGGACGCGCGACCGCCGCCCCGATATCTCAATACCCTTGCTAGGCGATCGGGCCTCGCCGCCTCGCTGCAGGCCGGTTCTGAAACTCTCTCGCAGTCGTCGGGCGTTTCTTTGGAGGAGAGAGACCGACGGGCCCCCCGCTCCGAAACGTCCCGCCTCCGCAGCAGTGCTCAGCACGGTTGTTAAAACAGCAGCGCACGCCCCAACGCTGGGTTGAACGGCGCAGCCGGGCGCACACGCCTAACCTAACCTAACCTTGTAGAGTCCTCTTAGCTTATAGGGTACAAACTGTTCAGTTAGTTTCACGGGAGGTTGGGTTTTTGTTTGCCTAAAATACTCCGTTCACGGTAAAACTCGGTCCTGGTTTTCCCAGGACCGAGTTTTACCGTGTTTATAACAAGCTACTTTCGTGAAAGATGATCTCAAATTGTTTGTCGTGTTTTGAGAGGACAGCACCCTGCGTGGCTCCCTGGGTACTCCGTGAAGCTGAGAGTCCCGCGGCAGCCCGATGGCGCTCGGGGCAGGTGGGCGCTGGCGCTGTGCCGGTGTCCCCGCTCATCAGGATGACGTACTTCCGCGGCCGGATCGGTTTCTGATGTCCGATTATCGGCTGTCGGTGCCCCTCGCGGCGGATAGTGGGGCTTGGCTCGGTGCGCATGGCCAGGGCGGTGCGCGTCTCTCTGCTCTCTCTCTCTCTCTCTCTCTCTCTCTCTCTCTCTCTCTCTCTCTCTCTCTCTCTCTCTCTCTCTCTCTCTCTCTCTCTCTCTCTCTCTCTCTCTCTCTCTCTCTCTCTCTCTCTCTGTCTCTCTTTCACACACAATCACTATTTTTTTTATTTATTTGCAGAAGTGCTCTTTTCCACATTACTATTACGCTCGTTGCTTGGTTGTGTGCTGCTCGCTGGCCGTGCATTCCCGGCGGCCCCCGGACAGCGAGCTTCCCGACGCGTCACCGCGGTCACCGGTTGCTGCGGCCGCACCCAATTTCCCGCAGCCGTTCAAAGCGGTCGTCAGGATCACGGCCAGCGCGCGCGCGGCTCTGATTGGCCCTGTTGAAATTCCCGCATTTGTCACTCTGTCTTTCTCGACCACATGGGGTAGGCAAGGCAAGGCAACGTTTCTATACCGTAAATAATATCAGGACCTACGTAAAAGGCAAAGGAAACGCACCAAGAATGCGGCCTCTGAACGGCGGCCGCGCTATTGGCAAGCAACGACTCAGGCATCACGGCGTAACAGCGACAGTAGCGAACAACAACAGAAACGATTACGACAGAAATATGATTCCGCCAAAAACAATAAACCCTGCAAAAAGAATCCATGCCACAATTACATTCGCGGGCTGGGGAAAACTGTTTTGCCGACGGGGGCGGGGCGGGATGGGTTTGGACAGAGTGGGGTGGGGTGGGGGCGGCCCGACAGCAGCCTCCCTTCCCTCGGCACACAGCGTGCCGCCGCCCGGGGCGAGCCGCCCTACATCATAACTCATCCAACAGCAGCCAAATGAAACAATGTACAATCATATTTTCTGCCTTCTCATTCTCTGCGTTTTCCTCGCTTTGTACCTCAATTTCCCCCCCTGTCAGGCGCGTTTCCCCCCACCAGGCTCCCTCTAGGCTCCCTCCACGCTCCCTCCACGCTCCCTCCAGGCCCCCCTGCTCCAGGCAACCCTCCAGGCTCTTTAGTAGCCGGCTTGGACGGAGGCCTTGGAAGGGGATACTGTGGCCACACATAAACAGACACACATGCACACTTACACATACACACATCCAAAGTTCTGTTTGAATCCCTTCCGCCGCCAGAGCTACAAAGGGCCGCCCCATGTGGCCTTCAACCCGCTCCGCCCTTCATTTTTCTTGGCTGCGCCTCGAGTGGCCTGGTGATGGCTGCCCTGGCCACCGCAGACCAGTAGACCAGTTTGGGTGGACTCAAACTCTGGGTCTGGGCACCCCTTTAGTTGCATTGCCCTGGATATTCCTCGAATCAAACCCTTCCGGGTATCAATGGATTCCTCGTTCGAAGGGCAATCCACCGGTGCCGTCCGTCATGCCTTTGGGTTGAGTTGAAATCGAAAAATAAACAGGAGCAGTTGCACGTGTCTTCTGGTCTGCAGCGGCCTCGTCCCCGCCGTTTCAAAATGAAACGACGTAGTCACGCTGGTGATCTGGGGTGCGGCAAACATTTGTCAGCCCCGGAGCGCTTTTATTGCGGCTTTTATTTCTTCTTCTTTCTCTTCTTTTTGCCTGTGGGATGCCTCTGAAAAGCGTCGTGCAAACCAATTCTCGCCAGTCTACGTTTCTGCGTTTGCGGTGGCGCGTCCCTTATTCTTATCCTCATCTTTTTTTTTTTGCTTCCCTATTCACGCCACCACTTTGGGGCGCGAGAATCATCCCGACTCTGTGCAGCGCGTTGCTCGGCGGCTCAGAGGCCGGGCGTCCCCGTTTCTCTTATTTGGTCTGTTTGACACCCAGACAGCTTGCGACGGCTGGGGTGCCTCACGGTATGAGATCGAGTTCGGGGCAGCGAGGCAGCGCAGGGCTGGCGGCCCAGTGGGCACTCTCCTGGAGGCTTCCCATTCTTAGCTGGATCAATGCCTCTTCCCCTCCCACTTCTCCCATCCTCCCTCCGCATTCCTCCCCTCTCCTCCCCCTTTCCACCGGCCGTTCGCGTTGACCCTCTCCCCATCAATTACCGGCAAAATAGTCGAGATGAGCGGCGGGCCGAGGCACTGGTGGATCCAGAAATGGCCTAAAAAGAGAGGAGGTGGCATGAGGACATAAAAATAGCAGCAGTGCCAACGTGAGATGTTGTGCTTACTTTTGCACCTATCACTGCCTACCAGCTTTAGGTTGCTCGTCCCCCTATAAATATGTGCGCCCCTTCCTGGAGCGCACGCTTGAACCAGGCGGGTGCTGCCGCAGAATGTGGGTGGGCCGCTTCTGAAGAGGCCGATTCGCTGGGCTGTAAGCCGATTGCCGTTTTCTAACGGTGTGTCAGAATGAGCATCAGTGTACGAAACGCTGCGCCAGCCAATTTCACGGCAGATTTAGGCAAAACGCTCCGAATGGCGCTCACGCCGCGCGTCGGAAGTCCTTGTGTGTGCGCCTCTGTGTGGCTCACGTGGGGGTGGGCCACCCCTCCCACTCCTTCAATCCACTGGTCGGACAGCCGTGTGCTCGGATGCTGTCGGAGGAGCGGCAAATCAGTGCTTACATACAGCCTCTCCAGGTGTTCTGTCTAGCGTGCACGACGACCGTCCTGCCGCAATCTGGCTCGGTATGGCGTGCACCTAGTAGTGTGAGCCCCAAACTGATCATCTCAGCCCTCTGAGCGTCCCGGGCATCATACATCAAGCTGCATGCGGCTGCGTGTTTACCTGCTCCAGAGAGTGTGGGGGGTTAAGGGTCTGAAATTTTAATGGCCAAATGACCTCTGATTTGAGACGTGTCGCGCAGTTCGGTGTGTCTAGAACTGTTCTTGGTAGCTGTCAATGCCACATGCAATTCCAAATTGCTGCGAATTGCATTGATGCTGCGTTGCTGTGGTGATACAGGGAAGTGGTCTCTGCTTTGCTCTGGCCCGATGCGTTCCTGCACCCTGCAGCGCACTGTTGCTGGCATCCAGTGTCGTTCTATCGAACCACAATTATTTTGCCGGGCAGAGCGAGCGTGAGGCGAAGCGAAGCCTGCGGGCGCCACCCGCTCATTTATAATGTGGCGCCGTACACAGTCATGCTGCCAGCCATTGTCAGGGTGGGGCGGGGCGGGGCGGACGGCGACTTGATTACGCGCGGCTCCCATTGTGAGTATGGGATGATCAATCCAGGCAGCGCATCTCCGCGACCTTACTGCGTGAGGGGCCAATGTGGCTCGTCCCACCACCAGGGTCCAAGTAAACTTTCTACTCAATACAAAAGTAAGTTTTAAGAAAGCACATGAATCCAAAACTATAATTTGAAAAAATGACACCCGAGTCAGTTTTAGAACAGACAAATAAAAAATAAAAGAACATGCAGTTTTTATGATAGCATCTGGATCCTGGACACTGTGCCAAGTCGGTAGCTTTTCGGCGCTCGCGGAGGAGTTGCGGCCGCACGACCGCGGCGACACAGACCAACAAGGACGCGTCGCAAACTAGTTACGCGGGACGCCCCTGGCATATTCCATGTGTGGCGCGGGTGGTGCCCCACCCCGCCGCCTCCACCCCTCCCCGCGAGGCACCTCTCAAAGAGACCGGATTGATTCATCAGTATGCGCGTGGCGGCGGCAGGCCCAAGCGCCACTCCATCACGCGTGTCGGGATTCCGACCTCAAATGAAATAAACCAATTTTATCACCAGCATCCGTCCGCTGCCCGTTTTCCCGGCGTGCTGCCTCTCTCTGCTGCTTTCCGGTTCAGATTGTTGTTCTGTGCTCCAGGTACGACGCGATCCGGGCTGCGCTGCTGTTTGGCCAGGGCGTGCTCGGTGAGCGGGAGCCGTGCTGGGGCGATGCTGGAGCGGGCTCCGCGGGAATGGCGGCAGTAACCGTCCCGGCGAGTGTCTTCTGTTGCGCCGTGCCGTTGCACTCGCTGCCTCCGGCAGGACGCCGTTCGACGACTGCCAGCGTCCGCACCGTTTGCGCTCGCCATTGTAAAAGTCTCTGCCACCGCACAGTAGTGGGTCAGGAAACCGAGTGGACAAGACACGATTTTAGCTGCGTACTGTTAAAAAAGGAGTCGAATCAATAAGGTACGTGGGTCGCAGAAACTGGTTCCTCGTTCCAAGTCCGTTGCAGGACCTCATCGCAGGGTGTTCAGAGTTGTTCCCCCTTGACAGGGCCCTGCTGCGCCTATGATAGGCTGCCATAAAAATCCAGCGGAAGCAAGCGCGTTGCGTTCATTTGCAAAGGTGACGAGAGTAATGACGAACTTTACGTCGCCGAAGTTCGTCTGCGAGTAAACTTTGTTGTTCTTCCTTGCAGGTAGGTGGGTCATTGCAAACTATGGTGGCGTCCCTAGCAAGCGGGCGCCCTTGCTTCTAGTTATTCTACGCAAATTTCCATAAACTCTCACTTGCTTTCGCCTCCTTTGGTCTCCTTGCCGGCTTGCGGGGGGGGGGGGGGTCTACGCTCACCGTGGTGGCGGCTCCGGGAGACGGGGCAGCGCATTGCGGTGAATGGCAGAAATTTTTTTCCTGGAGTATTTTTGTGTATTTTAGAGGCAGGCCATTATAACAGACGAATTATTCGGGTAGGAGTAGCGTCAATATTTATAATAATGCGGGACTTTACAATTAATTTTTTTTTTTTTAAAACTTTTGAGAGCCATCAACGCATGTCAAGTAAATTCTTTCCTTGTCCTTGTGTGAAATAGTTCGTTTCACAATCAAGTTTCTTTACAGTCTACATCGGCAGCGAGTGCAACAGGTGTCCCGGAAATGAGTACCAGAACATTTCCAAGAATGCTCTTATTGCTGGACCCTTCCCTGCTGCCCTTTCGATTGATCTCTCTCGCTGTGAAATTGCCCCGCCTTGACTTAATAGCTGTCCTGTTTCTTTTTACCAAGATCGTGCCCCGTCTACTTCGCACACGCACTTAGTCACATTGCCCCCCCCCCCCAATCGCCCTCCATTCATCGGTCCCTTGTTTGCCAGCGTGTCTCGCCTCGACAACCTGGCACCCCACGCCTCGCAGCCTCGATTCCTTGGCGCTGTGTTTTCGACCGGCCAAGCTGGAGGGTCCCCTCCCCAGGGCAATAAGGCTCCCGGTCGCGTCAGACGCGCGTTGTGTATAAAAGGTGGAGCCCCGCGAGAAGCCCGCCTTTCCTCTAGGGTCCGTCCGAAGTCGTCGCTGCGCACCGCGCAGAAAGACGCCAGCGCCGAAGCGCGGAAGTTTCCGTCTAAAACTGTATTGTCTCGCGTGGATCGGCCCGGCCGTAGCAGTGACCGTAGATGCGGGAGGAAACTTGGTCGCCGCCGCAGCCCGACCGCCCCGACCGCCTCCTCGCCGCCGCCTCCAAGTTTTGCATCCGCGGCCGGTCGCTCCAGCAGGGCTGCCCGACCGAACTACATCGCCCGTGGCCAGGCCAGGTCACCAGGCCAGGCCAAGCGGCAGGCTGTGAGTGCCGCGCCACTGCCACGAGAGGAGCGCGGCGACTGCTGTGATGCCGAGCCGCGCTTTGTCACGCTGCGTGTCAGGCTGTGGCGACAGCGACGCGGTGAATCCATACGGCACTCGTCCCTTTCCTCTTTTTTTTCCATTCCATTCTGCGGCCCTTATTTTTTGCGGCGAATTTCGTTGCCGATCTTTCTTTTGCAGCACTCTGCGCGCCGTCCATCGGAAAGCAATCTTGTCGCTTTGTCGTCGTCGTGTTTATTGAACGTGTGGCCTTGTGCGTCCGTCAGTCCTCTGCGGATGCGAATTTGTTGCGGGTGTCTCGGAAATGACTGGATGGCGTCTTACCCGGCTGGGTGAGTGAGTAACGTTTGCCCGTACCCAGGGGTCCAGAAGGGGGGAGGGGGAGGGTCCACAATGAAAGTCAATACCGCGAAACTTTGGCGACCCTATGCAAATACCTTGATATCCTGACTCAACAATGAAGGGTGTCTTGGGAGGGTCCCCTCATCCACGCATCTCTCTGTCATCAGCGTCCCCGTCTCCTGCCGTGACAGCCGGCCCGTGGTGCCGTGTCCTTCTGCCGTCTTTGGGGGCCGCTCGCAGCCAAGTTCACAACGGTCATGGAGACGGGCGGCAGGCGAGGGTCTGCAGCAGTACACTGCAAGTGCATTGGCGCTGCCCCCGCATCATTGCTCTTTATGTCGTAAATTTAGCCGGGAGGAAAGGCAACTAACAAAAATCAAAAAACCTCTTTGTTCCATACGAATGTCATTGTATTTGACAATCTGCTGAAACTTTCTCCGACACAGCGTATGCGTATGCGTATGCGACTCACAGTTCCTCAAAGAAGGCAAGGAAAATTGCCCTTATTTTTACCGGCTGTCGCAACGTGAGGGACGCTCCGTCATACGGGGAGACTTTTCGTCGAGGGGTCCACCGCTCAGCCCAGGATTGTACACAGGATCACTGATTACCAGTGATTACGTACAAAAATTTTCAGAAGAAACTCTTTTATTTTGGTTAGCTAGGAGCATTTATTGCTTATTTTCATAAGAAAATCCCCCAAAAGCCGATAAAAACAGCTAACATATCCAGTTTTGGCATGTGATTACCGATGATTACTGGACGAAGTGTACTATCAGTCTCTAAAGTTTTGTCTAGGCGATACCCCATGCACGAGAGATTCTCAACGGTCTCCTTATGAGCAGTCTCTCGCGCATGGGGTATCGCCCAGACAAAACTTTAGAGACTGATAGTACACACGATTACGAGAGTGGTTGACCCCTCGCTTTTCGTCATGGCAAAACAACGGTGATTAACCGTTTCCAAAGCTGGTTAATCGAACCTCGTCCGATATACGTTACAATAGATGTCTCACCACAATTTCGGTGATGACGTTCCAGTCTTATCGTGGTTTGTTTATAGTGGCATTGCGAGCGTCTCATCGTTCCATTTGCTGTGGTGCGTTGGAACGGCTTACGGTGGGTCGCAGGCCATCCGGTCCTTATGGAGCCACACGGTGATGCTATCGGCGTGTTGGCTGTGTTCGCGGCGCTCATTACGCGGCGCATGCTGCGCTGGCCCAGGTCGCTTATCAACTGTTTGCACCACATTAAGAGACTGCACGGCTTTACGAGAGGATGAAATTGTTAATGACGGCCAACGGCCCAAATTATTGATACAAAATTATCAGCGCTTGAGCGCCGCGTGCGGGTGGCCGTTAACGCGCGCATCTCACCCAAGTGATGTTATGCGCGGCACGTGCGCTGGTTTATATCGGAATCGTTACATCGGCAGTAAAGCACGCGGGCAGCGCGCCACAGCCCGCTCTGCAACGCCCTGCCAGCTACCGCGCTCGCCGCTCTCCAAACTCCGCGCCAGGAAGTCGAAAAAAAAAAATAGAGAAAAAAAGATATGCAAATTGGGTGCGGCAAAAAGATGAGCAACCGCGTTGCAAAAATTTGATGCGAGTAAGCAGAAATGGCACCACCGCGCTGCGGACCGCTCCCCTGGCTGCCGTTTGCGCATGAAGAAATGGACGAACGCGTATTACAGACAGCCATTTGTTGGCAGGGGGAGGGGTACAGCATTTGTATCGCGGGATGCCTGGCCGATCTCTGGCCAGCCGGTCCGGCGTGGCCGCGAGGGCGCGCACTCCATCATCACAACATGTTTTGCGACCAGCCCGCTGGGGACCGTGCCGTTGCCCCGCGTTAGACCGCCAGCCCCTGCGCGAGCCCGGGGAACAGAGCGAGGGCCCCTGGGCCGTCCTTAGCGCGGATCCACCACTCCACCGTTTTGTCGATACCGACGGACGGGCAAGCGGGGCGTCTGGGGGCGCCGCCCCGCCTGAGAACTTTGTTTCAGTTTGTGGCGAATAGCACAAAGAAGTGGGCATGCCGAGCCCAGAAAACACAGATTTACTGAACAGGCAAAAAAAAATCTGCCTGTACTTTAGGGAAGCTGAGGTACACATTGTGGCGGAGGATGCTTTCTTTTAAGTGTTTTCAAAATTTTACCTAACATCATTGCGAGAAATAGGCCAAGTTACAACAACAAATTTTCTGCAGCTTTCCATGTACCAGTTTAGAGTGCGTGAGACGTTGTATCAGTGTGTGGTGTTAGATTCTGCCTGCCGCTCCTTGACACCCCTCTCCACCTTGGCCAGCTCCGGCTCGAAGGGACTTGCCAGTCTGCCCGTATCGCTGGAAACAATATCCGTGGGTTGTGCGGCCACGCCGTGGTACCTCACCCACCTCATCCTCTCGCCCGCGAAAGAGAGGCCCTGCGCCTCTTTGCGTCGGGAAGTTCCACAAACCTCCGCTTTTCGAGATCAATAAAACGCCCAACCTTTTATATATATATACTTGCGTTTGAAAAAAAATATATTCCGGCAGCGTCGCGTCGAGAGGAAACGCGGGAGTTGTATTTTGTTGTTGGAAGTTGGGCCGGGCGTTCCGATCAATCTTGATTTCCTCTCTGGGAACACGGTCCCGTTGTCCGCCGCGCTGCGCCGGGGTGCGCCCCGCCATGTGGGCGTCGTTGGCGTCGCTCAGGATTGTCGGCTTGGCCGTCGGCAGCCTTCAAGCTCCGATGAGCGACGCTTGCCCGCCTTTGTGGTGGCCGGAAACGCTCAGTTTTTCGTGCCACCCCATTCTTGGGCCGTGGCCCGGCTCAGCGGGTGCGCTGTGTCCGAACTTGCAAAATAACTGTGTTTTTCCGGGAAGCGCTGCCCCTGTCCAAGGTTTTCAATACGATTTTGTCAGGGACCGATGCTGACTGGGTCACCCAGCCGAAGCCATTCTCCTCCCTCTTTTCCCCCCAATTTCTATTGGGACAAGAGTTTGGCTGTAAACTGTTTATTATTATTATTGCACAGTTTTTTTGGTCATTAATAACAGGAGTACATCTAGTGTTTGAAATCGATCTTTAATGATGCTGAATGCGCGGCATTGTCCGGAGCAGCTTGGGGCATAAATTGGAAAACATTTTGCCATCCACTGCGCTGCCTTCCTGGGTGGCCAAGTTTCACCTCATCGCCCTAATGCCTCGGGCAAGGGCGCGCAGACTGCCATTCAAAACTAAACACTGTCAAGAATAATGAGTTGAATTACCGAATCTGCGTGGTAGAATCGCATTAGGTGGAAACTTATTTATGCTAATATTCAATGGGTGACAAAACACTAATAGACAAATCTAAAACTTGGTTGGATTGCCTGATTTAAAAAAACAACAAGAAAATCTTTAGTGTGGTTTGTTGACACCTTCGCGCCGAAGCCTAACCTAACCTTCAGCCAGTACGAGAACATGGCTCTCGTACAGGCGTGAAGGCGTTAAATAACCGGCGGTCACGGTCGAACAGACGAATTCATTTAATTCTGGAGAGCATAGGAATGTGATTACTCCGTCACGACAGCCGGCTTCCCCGCTGTGCTGAGCCCTACACGCGAAGGGGGAAGACCTGGCAATGCCTGGCAGGGCCGACGAAACATTTATCTCTTTATCTCTGCCTCGATCGCCCGAAGCCTACTAATTCCTGGACCTTCCGGCAGCAGGGCTTGCGGCAGCAACCGTTTTCGACTCCAAAAGGAAGGAATGCGAGTCTCAAATTAATTTCCCACGTGCCTTGGGCCCGCGCCAGCGACCGGCAGCACAGGCCAACCTAGGCCCGAACCAGGGGTGGACGCGTACAATTAAGTGTTTCCAAGGGGCAGCTGATGCGCTGCGCACTCCGACCAACCTTTAGGCACCACAGGGTACCTTATTTATTTCTCGACGCGCTTTTACCCTCTCTGGCTCCTGAAGATCTTGTCAGACACATGGTGCCATTGATTCAATGTTTGAGGTAAATTTAAGCCACTGGCACCATCGTTTGTTTGATTCGACGCATGTAAGCTCAAAACTTGACCGCTGTCGTGTCCGCCTGTCTCCATGCCACTGCACTAGCTACCGCGACTCGCCTCGCCATCGTCACGCCGTATAAACCCCCTCGGCGTCCATAAAGCCATCCCTCACACCTTCAACACTCCCCGCATAACCATCCCCTCGCCCCTAGCGCAAGGACCGCGGGGTGTGGCTATAAGGGGAGGGGAAAGGTCTTATCAAACGGAGTCTGGCACTATTTATGAGTCGCTCTGCACCTGAGAGGCGCCACTCCTAGACACATCTCCGATTAAAACTAATTCCTGCTCCATTGTTGGGCCGCGGAGAGCATGTTAATCTGCGCTAGACCGGCACAAGGCTGGGCCGAAAGGACGATGTCAGGATTCTGAAGCTCAAATATTGTTCCTAGTGTGGTGGCTTGCAGTGCACTGCTCCGGAGGCAAGCCAGTAGCTGGCTTGGCGATCACCGTCTCTTGACGGCTCCAAAGATGCCGCCGTCGGATCTGGTCGAGTGTTCGGAATTTTTTTTTTTCTTGAGGAAGGCGAGGTGGGTATAGAAACCTCTTCGGGGTCGCCGGGGTGAAATTCATATCGTGTAAGTCAAAGGCAGATGCTATGCCATCTCGCACCCTAATGCCAGTCCAGCGCTGCGCCGACGGAGCCAGAGGCCGTCCGAGGCCCGGACTGCCAGCCGTGATGAGCTGGGAGCGGCAGGCGAGCCGCCGGGAAGCCAACTCGGGCGTGGCGTCGAGCTGCACAGCGGACTTGTCGTAATTTTCAAATTTGATTTGAGCGCTGAGTTGCTTTGTTAATCGAGGAGACATCAAAGGTTCCGCACTGCCGGAAGGGGGTGGCGGCCTGGCGGCGCGATGCCTTAGGATTAAAAGGATCGAGAAGTCGGTCCGCTCAGTTGGAAACAAAGTTACGGAAAAGAGTCTTTCAGAAGGATTTATTTTCTTGAAATGTTAACTGTTGCGTTTCGACCGATCTCACATGGAACTCGTGGCTGCAAGTGCACGTGTCTTTGCAGCACGTCGCCAGATCCACTCCTTCTCGGGCGTGAACTTTGAGCGAGTGAGTACGGCGAGTACACTGTTTTACTCATCTTGTCATCTGGCGTGACCTGCGCCTTTCTTCGTCTTGTTTCTTGTCTTAGCAAGTTCTCGGCCCGGCCTTTCTTCAAAGAGAATTCCTCCATAATCGCAAAGATGGCAGCACTTATGATGCAAACTCGTCCAGGCGCAAGGGTACAAAACGACCTGCAAAATTGACCTACGCTTTGTTTTTCATACTGAAATATTTGACTCGTGTTACAAGCTGCGTAACTACTTTGTTTCTTTTCAGTTCCCCTTATTATCTGTTCTCGAGTATTTTTGAGAGCCTTGTT
This sequence comes from Stenchaetothrips biformis, assembly GCA_030522485.1. Taxonomy (NCBI): domain Eukaryota; kingdom Metazoa; phylum Arthropoda; class Insecta; order Thysanoptera; family Thripidae; genus Stenchaetothrips; species Stenchaetothrips biformis. The sequence goes on along the minus strand of CM060086.1, from coordinate 22,960,428 downwards.
CTCCAGGCAGCCTTTGACGGTGTCCAGGCGGCGGGCTGCTGGGCGCCGCAGCGAATGACGGTCGTCGTCCTCCTGGGGCCTCACGAAGGCCGTTTGAGCTCATGACCACCGCAGCAGTTGTTTCGAGTTCCTTGATTGTTTCCTCGGGTTTCCCTTGCGTACCACCCCGCAACTCGCAGCGGGAGGGCTCTGGTTCACTCGATAGCCGGCCACTGGAGTCCCTGGTCTTGGGAATCTTGTTTTGGAGTTCTCTCGTGCCCACCGTTAAATGTGCTTTTGCGAGAAATCTTTCTTGTCCACTCCCGTTTACGTCCGGCGTCACTGCTTCGGTCTGTCCCCTCGGACAAAGGAGCAGGGGTGGGGTATTCGCGGCGACCATTGAGCGTTTCCCGATAACACCGCTGTGCGGTCACTGAATTCCATCCTGGGCATTGCCCCGACCTTTAAATACGTCGGGGATGAGCGAGCCTCGAAATGAGAGGGAAGAGGGGTGGGCAGCAGCGGAAAAAGAAGTCCAGCCGGAAATGGTCCTCATTTCTCCTTTTTCCCCCCGAAAATGAGTTTTGGGGGACAGAGAGGTGGCGAGGGACTTGTCTCCGCTTATGTGAAGGATTTCCACATGTTCCTTTTTTCTTTTCTCCAGCTCTGTTCCGTCAGTTGTGCACGAAAAGAAGTGCGCCTAGCTGACTGCTGTCCGGGGCAGCTGTAAAGCGGACTCCTCCGCAAGTCTCACGTCGGCCGCAGGAATCGCAAATTCGTTAGGAATGAGGGCGGCCGGCAATTATTTTCGGGACGAGGATGGTGATGGAGTCTTTGCGACCCTGATATTGGTTTCTAGGGCGTGCGACGAGGGCACACACTAAATCTTATGTACAATTTTGTACGAGACATCACAGTTTTTTGTGCAGATGAACTTTTGGTACAATTTTTGTACGAAAATCTGTACAAATTTCCCCCTTTTTGTACAAAATCTCGTACAAAATTGTACGAAAAGTTCATCTGCACACAAAACTGTGATGTCTCGTACAAAATTTGTACAAAAACATTTAGGGTGCATCAGGGACTTGGCGTGGAAGTAATTCATCTCCAGAGTTGACTCTCCCCTCCGGGCCGCCCCTGCTGCTTGACATACATTTCTACGCTACTCTCTTTCTCCAACTCTGGAACGTCAAAGAGTAGCAATAACTACTGCATGGCGGCAGCGACGTACTTCTATTTATGCTCCCTGTGGACACTCATTGTGAGAAGCAATAGCTAGGACCTGCCCAGAGCTCTTGCTCAGAAGATATTAAAATAGTGAATCCCCTGTTGCAGTAACACTGTCAGCATGATCTGAGTTAACTTTACATAAGAGACGCAATGTATGCGTAGGCAAGGCACTCTGTGGATAACACACATAGCAGTGCCATTCACGAGCGAGGTTCCGAACCGCAGAATTGAATTCAACGTCATCGGGAATTAAGTTTTAAAGGTTTTGGCATTTTCTCCCCAGAAATATTTCTAAACGGTCTTTGAAGAGGGCCCCTAACACAGCGTTATATACGGTAAGGGAGCTATGGTGCGTCACTGTATTCCTCTTATATTGATTCAGTGCCTAAAATCATCAAAGAATGTAAGTTCTTTTGGACCCACACCAATTAAATCAGATTTTGTTCACACGAACAAGAAAAATATTCTTTTCCGCTTTGAATTCTCAGTCACACTGTTTTAGAATTATTTTAACTTTTTGAGCGCCAGCAATCGGTGACCCATCCGCGCCAGGCACACGGATTCGAGGTCCGCCTCCGGCAGTGTCAGCAGCAACAGGGCTGATAGATCTTATCCAACCGCTCTGTCACGGGATGACCACGGCAGGGACCCCCTGTTCGCGTGCAACTAACGCTTTCCTAGTTTGTTGTTTTGTTTTTTTTTTGCTCCAATTAGAGGGAGCCGGGCCGCCAATTGCAGTGCTAATGTCGGCTGCCTCAGAGACTGCCGGGATGGATGGATGGCTGCCACGCACGCGCCGCACTCCTGTTGCCCTTCTTTTCTGCTTTCCCCTTTTCGCACATTCTGAGACCGAGCCCCAACGCGTCGAGCCGTTTGCGTGTGCGCCATTTTTCGTCATCCCTTCTCATTTCCATCACCGTCTTTAGAGCCGAATGCGTCGCGCGGCGGCGATCAGTCTTTGTCCCGCCGACCCTGTTGTGTGCCGGCTGCCTCTGGCCGTACCTGGCTTCCGGCAGAGACACGGGCAGAGACTCGCGAGGCAAGGTGGGCGGATGGCGTCGTCTGCTATTCGCTCCGTCAAGAAATTGGACACCGCCGGAATCTTACGTGGGACAAGCCGCCGCTTACACTGCCCTGTCTGCTTTGTGTCTGGGGCGCGTGGCTTTTGGCGGCCGCTACACAACAACGCTGCCTAAGAAAAACATAAGGTTCCTTTTTCTTGGATCTTTGTCCCTCGTGCATCCCTACAGCGCCCTGTGAGTGCGAGAGAGGCAAAGCGACGAAAACAGTCTGCGGGATCAGCCTGCAGCCCCGCCTTGACCACAGCTGATTTCCAAGCCTGTGATGCAGCGTCGCGTTGCGCTGAATAATTGGTTGCTTGCCGATCTAAGTCTTGCCTGGGTTTGAGGCGAGCTGCTTGCAGATTGCACGGGCACCACACAGGCACGGCACGACTCGCCGCTAATCTCAGCAGCCCAGTCTGGCTGGGTGCCGTTTGGAACATGCCGAAATTATCCTTGTTAATCCTTGGCACGGCGCGGCTTGGCGGGGCGCGGGGCAGGTGCGGCCCCCAAGACACGGCTTGCAGTCGCCGCGTTTTATTCCTTATTCTCTCACAAAATTTTATTTTCGGGGCAGGCTCTGCAAGGCCCGGCAAGGCACCCTGGCCGGTGATTGGTGTGATTTACATTCCAGCGGGGCATCCAAATGCTTCGGCGATAGGCCTACCGGTCTTGCTCGGCTTTGCTTGCCTCCCTTGTAATTGTTATTGTTACCCCCTATCTCTTTATGTCTCTCTCTCTCTCTCTCTCTCTCTCTCTCTCTCTCTCTCTCTCTCTCTCTCTCTCTCTCTCTTCTCTCTCTCTTCTCTCTCTTCTCTCTCTTCTCTCTCTTCTCTCTCTCACACTTTGATTCTACCAGAGCTAAGCGTGCAGATACGTGTTTGTATGCGCGTGGGTGGCTGGCCTTTTTTCAAGTCACGTTCCGGCATACATGTTTTTACAGCAGTGCGAATTCCAACGTACCGTACATTTGGAAAAAGTACCTCACCCATAATTTACATAACTCTGCTCTCCTTTTGTTTTCCGATGCTGGGGAGCGCTATCACCGTGGCTATCTCTCTCCTCGAGTGGGCACGACAAAGAGTTTGGCGCGTCCCCTCGCAACTCTGAATTTATTCGGCCACATTTTTGGCGCGTATATTCACACCTCGCAGCACTGACTTGGAACGAAAAGTTTGAGTCGGACTGAACATGGCGGATGTCATCCCGCGGAAATGACTCCGGGCCAACTTGGGCTCACTGGAGAGGAAGGTGGTCTAGCAGACAGTTGCGGCCGACCTTTGGCGACCCTGCAGGCACTCAAGGCAGGGTATGGCGGACATCGTCCTCGGGGGAGGTGCTGGAGGGAATCTCCTGTAAGGTGCCGGGCTGCCTGTCTGCTGGGAGCCGCTTCGCCGGGCCACTTCAGCAACTTGCCTTGTATTAAGTGAAACGGGGGCACACGTCGAGAACTGTCGCAGCCGTCTCTTCGTTGCGATTGTTGTCCTCGGCAGCCCGTGCCGCCCCATCGCCTACATCGTGATACCCCCTCCCTTTCTCTGGCCTCTCCCTCTTAAAACTAGCCGTGTACTTCGCGCTGCTCCAGCACACTTGGCAATTAAACAAAACTCTCCCCACCACTCACAGCCTGCTGTCCCCGCCACGACCAACAGCAGCCGCTCTCTTTTCGTTATACATCTTTAAGCTCGTCCAGCAGCGCGGCCGACCAGAGCGCGAAGCGGCTAGGCCAGGTTGTGCGTCTAACCAAATTTGTAGCGCTTATAAATTCCATTGCGACCCCGGCTCAGGTAGGTCGGCGGGGAGCCGCACTCCTTCCCAGGGAGCGCCTGTTATCATGACGAACGGAAGGAAGCTTCATTAGGGGCACTGTGCCTATTGCGGGCGTTGCTGTGCACTGTTCGGTGAGTTCAACAGAGCCCTAAGTCACTTTCTCGACTTTCTTCACTGCCTACAACTTTGAGGACACCGTATCGACGAAAGCATTCTAAAGGGATTTTCGTAACGCTGACGTGTCCTTTAGTTTCTGAGTGTTTTCCAGCCACTGCGGCTCCTTGTTGCGGGATTCTGCGATCCGTCTATTCACCGCCACCTCGTGCTGCGCGCCCACCGCCCCGTCGCAGCAACTTCAGCCGGCTGAATTAATTACCTCGGCGACGCTGGAGCTGCTGAATTCGCTGTCTGGGTTGCTGCTGCCTGAAACCGTGATACCGCTAGACGCTGTTCGCCACCCTGCTGTTGGACGCTGCCGTGCTGCTCGACACCCCGCACCTCGACGCCCTCTGTGTTAAGGCTGAGCTAGTGATGCCCTCACGCCATTGAAATGCTAGCTCATCAGGTTTATTCCCTGTCTACCCCCGCCACCCTTCGCGGCGCGAGTAATCCGAGTCCATCAGGCTAATTCGTTTCGAATTTAATGATGGTGCCCCGTTGTTTTTCGAGGCTTTGTTTTCGCGGGCGTTGCGGAGACAGCGGTCAGGTGTGGGCTGCGCGGCGTGCAGCCACCAGGCGACCTCTGACGTGACGAAAAATAGGGCTGGAGGGGAGATCGAGCGCTGACAAGAAATCCCCGGCCGAAGTGGCCGACGGCATTAGCTGCCAAACACGTCATTCTAGGAGGGACCCACTCCCTCGCCGCGCCACTATCGGCTACAACCTGCCACTCCCTTAGAATTCGTGGAATTCCTTACCTGTCGATAAGCATTGTTCCCTGTCACGGCTGTATTTTTTTAAATGTGGATTCAAAGCGTCATTCAGCGCGTCCATTTTATCGCTGTCGTGTGCCATATGGGATCAGGCACATGTGCGCTGAGCCCTTTGCCTTGGGGTACCGTCGCGTTAAAGCGGTTTCGGCCATCCGCAAAGCCGAGCCTTTGCCTATGCATCACGCGTTTTCGCTGCCTTTTCGGCCTCTGCCGCACTGTAGACATGAAGACCAGTACTCTGCCGCCTTGTAGGTCAGACGGCCAGTCCTATGCCGAACTGTAGGGCAGAGGACCTATTCAGGCGGACTTTCGTGCACTCAGTTTTTCCACAAGGTAGCTATCATTTGTATCAAGTGCGTGATTCAGTTCACCCCAAGGCATTTTGACCTTTGAGTGGTTTCGATGATTTGAGGTGAACTTTGTCTGATCGGATCTCTCCGGTCCCTGCACCGACACAGCCATGGCAAAAGCCTACGACGCAAGAGTGCCAATCGCGTCCCGGTGCCGATTACGACCGAGCAGTCCTAAGCCCCAGCGAGGGCCACCGCCCTTTGTGGCTGCCTCAAACACTGCGCAGCGTGCCGCGCATTGGCCTGAGCTTCGCTGGGCGCTCGGCCTGCAAACGTATTCGCGTTGATTGTACTTGGCCACTGCGCCCCCCTCTGCCCTCAGCCATAAACTCGGGGATGTGCTAAACTAGCAGCGCGAACTATCTGAGTGCAGTTTGCGCGGCCAGCCATTTGAGTCTCGGTGTAAAGTTCGGCGGTCGCGGTGGGCGGTGACATGGCCTCCTATAATGAGGCTCTGTTTACGCAGCGCCGACCTTTATAAGCCACACGTGAGCCGTTTTTGTGCCGCACTGCGGAGCCCCGCGCCTCCCACCGGGCCCTCCGGAGCCTCCCCTCTGCGATCGGTATATGTTTCCACCCCTCGCCCGCCGCTTCTCTCCAGATGGCCACTGGTGGCGTGCCGAGGGAGGGCGCTTCAAATGGCCCCCTGCGACCCACCAATTAGGAGTGCGATCCCCCAGGAGCATCGTCGCTGGCTTTCAATAACCCCTGTGCCTGCCTCGTCTTCGTGGCCGCCAAACTGAACACCGGACCCAACATCCGCCGGCCCATCCGTGGCCCACCGGCTACCAGTCCACCAACCGTCAATGCCCTGATGCTTCCGACAGCTGGTTCCAATACCCGTCAGCAGGTGCAACTCTCCCACCGCTCCCCTTCCTACTCGACCGACAGTGCCTCCGTGCGTTGCCCACCCCGAACTCGCGCCTTGCACAGCGAAGTCACCGTGGTGGGCGTGGGGATCAGAATTTGCAGCCTCGGCAGTTGGCGCAAAGCCTGCTTGTTTGACTCCTGTCGGAGTTTGGGCAGCGCGGACACTCCGCCCTGATACGGCCGGCGGCGGTAATTCTATGAACAGTTGTATAACGAAGTCGGTCGGCCAGGATTACGTCATTCACCGTGTGCTCGCTGTGGCGCCTCCACGGGCACCTCCGCCAACTTGCCCCACCCCATTTGCAGTACGCCGACGCCCATCACTACACCCATCGTCGTCGAGTGCAATACCACCTTTCCCCGTGTGCCCCGTACCTGGTTTGTTGGGCAGTTGTTTCTGCCGGGAATCTGGTCCTCTTTTGGCGAGCGTACACTGGGATGTGGTTGGGAGACAGGGCTTGTCTCTTCGCGGTCAGGAACCTTCATGCGCACACTTTCAATGCTAAGCTAGCTGCACTGTGGAGCAGCCAGTCTCCGGTAATGACATTTCTGGCGTTCACATCGATCAGTCATCCTGACGGCCTTTGCCACGGTGTATGCTGCGGTAGGCTGCCCCAGAAAGAGGATTTTAAATGCTTATCCTAGCAATAACGGCAATGGATGCTGCGTTCATTAGGCCTCTGCAGGTTTGTGTGGCGAAAGGGCGGGCGGGGTGCAACGCGGAAATGTTGCCCTCATTCACCGCTGCTGTGGCACTACCGTGCTAAAAGCGCATGCCAACGCCCCAAAACGCCATTAAAGGATTGAAATAAGTTCTTTATGTCTTAGGTTTATTTAACCTTTAAAAACTGCATATTTGTAGTTCACCTTTGCATGAAGTTCACGTGTGTTCTGGTTCAAGTTATGAGTATGTAAATGTCAGTGTTGAGAATTAGTTCCAAAGAAATGTTTCTACATTGGATCCCGGCTGTCCCGGTCTGGACCTTACTACGTGGAGTAAAATGAAGTGGCCTTTGGTACAGGCAGGACGTGCCTTTTGCCCGTGGAAAGGGCTGCGCCAGACGCATCGAGAAAGGGTGGATAGATTCCTCGCACATTAACTGGCCCGTTGGGATAAGGATCGCGTTTTTTTTAGTGCGTTTTAAGCACCAAGCACCACTTTTACCATTTGTTTTCAGAGCGGTGATTGATCAGTGGTATCTTTAATTTTGTCCAACGCATGTGTTGCTGCCTGCAGCCAATGGCGTGAACTGGCATCCTCTTCTCAGAAGGGATCACCTTGACCTACTTTCTGAAGCTGGTCACCTTTTCCTCAGTGGGTCTCAGTCGTGCCCCTTCCAACCACCATAACAAAAACAGATAAGCATTGAGTGAGGCAGCATCCGCAGAGTAGCTCGTCTTTCTCAGTCCAATCCAAAGCTGTCCTGCTCAACACGAAAGGTTACAACGCGGAGTTCGTTGGCAGGTAGCTCCATCTCAATGCAGTGCTGTAGAGCGCGAAGGGCGCGTCCTCTAGTCTGCTCCCGGGCGGCGCGCACTGGCGTCATCCGTCATGCTCTCCCCCAAGTCGCAGTTCCGACTGTCGTTTTTCCGAATTTGCCGCGCCATTCAACCCATGAAATCAATAGAAATACGGAAGAGGTTTCCGCTGTGCCGTGTTTGTTTGTCTGCTTTTTTTTTGGTGAGGAACACAATAGCGACTACTTCTTCGGCGGTAGCGGTAGCAGTGTTGTAGCAGGTTTTAGGGTCGTGAGTTATTGGCCGCGGTAGCAAACGCCGAAAATGCGCTGCCAAAACACACGAAAACGGCCATTCATCATAGTGGCGGCCGGTTCAGGCGGCCCTGGCGCCACCAGGGGCTCACGACCTGCCGGCCACGGCCCTTGCCACGGCCCGTCAGACACGCGTGCGCATTCCCACGGCCTCGGCAGCGCCCTCCTTGTTCTGCAGTGTGGCTAGGGCCTACCCCTCTCGGCGCAGCCCCGTCATCTGCCACCAACAAGGACATTCCCGACCCAAGTTGTTTGCATATGGGGAAAAGATTGGCGCTCTTCCGGCTGGAATGGGTCTCCGGGCCGCTGCGGGCCGCTCGCCTGGCTAGGGCCGCCAGGTCTTCGATCTTAGACTTTATGGTTGGTGCTGCTTAATTTATTGTCGCGAAACGCGGCGCCGCGCTTGGCTGCGAGACGCATCGCCCGGCCCGTGTCTTGTGTACACCCTGAAAAGGCGGTAAAAAAAAATGTTTGCCACAGCTTTTGCTGCTTTTTTTTTGGCGTCAAGATCACAGGGTGGCTGGAGCACTGGAAGAGCGTTTGGTTCCCTCCTTGTTGTTTTTGGCCCTTCTATTTTTTCAAGCTACAGTGGCAAAGCCCAGTACGGTGTAGGTTGCACCGGGAATCGAACCCCGATCACGTTAAGTCAATAGGTAACAGATCCTCGGGCGCGGGGAATGAAACACTTTGTATGCGTCCCGCGGCCCCACGAGCGCCCCGCCGGCCCAGCGAGCGTTCTGCCGAGCGTCCTGGACGTGTTGATGAAGCACCTGGACGTCAATGGGCGGCCGTCATTTCCAACGACGCAGGGCCAGCCGTATGCACTAAACCGGAAACCGGGGCACCCCCTGGCTCTGTGTGATGGGGGCCTTCTCCGTCTCCCGCATTCATTTCTAATATTGGCCGGTCGGCCTTAAGCCGAACGCAAACGTAGCCGGCGCATTTCGGGCTGGCTTGATCCACTGGAGGCAGCGCACCACTTTGCGTTACTTGATGCGGTTTGCACTTGCACGGTAGGTTTAAAAAGTACATGCATCCAAACTCGGAAGGAGGAAGAAGCAGTTACAATATTCTTCTTAGGAAGATAGGATGACAGTAGCAAAAATGTTACGTTTGTGTCATTTGTTACACCGCTGGAGGGTATACCACACATCTTAACAACTTAGCGTTTAATGAGTGTGATGCAAGGGAGACGGCCATGTCATGCGAATCCATGAACAACTCATTCATGCACAATTCTTCTTTTCTGAAGGGGAGCATGTGCATTGCTTAGTTGAAATTTGCTTAAGATACAACTCAACTTTTCTGGACACGCCGTGGAACGCTCAACTTTTTGTCACGTGGTGAATGTGAATCTGAATATGTGACAGCTGACGTATGAATCCTGCGCCGCAGCTGCGCTCCGAACAAGAGTCCGTAAGGAACATGACGAGGGAAAGGTCCTGCGGGACGTTAAATTATTGTTTCTCGTCGAAAGAGAGAAACAGGAAGGACGGCGTCCTCCTAAGGGATCCTTTAGTTCAATCAAGGGGGAGCAAGAGGAGGAAACAAAAGGAGAATTAAAAATCGCGTGAATTCTAAAAAGCAGCGTTATTGAGGAGAAGGAAACATTGGTGGATTCTCTCTGAGCCTGGGACGCACAAAGGGAAGGATTCATAAACGCAATGGCGCGGCCTACATTCATCGCATAAATTTGTTGTTGATGTCGTTAGGCTTGCTTTCGTGTTTATATTCGAGCAGCAGTAAATACCAAGCAGAAGGGCCATTCTTATTACGTCCAAGTCGTGAACGTCGCCGCAGATTTAAATGTTCTAGGCCTCTGCAAACATCTCTGTGAAAGCTAATACCTTAGAAGTGGACGACCACTCTCAGCCAGCAGCAGCGCGCTGCTGACAGTGTCGAGTTTTGATCTCGTTGTCTGCGGCATGCACTTTCTGCACGCTCGATGCGGGTTGCATCAAGTTTTGACAATGTTACCAAGCGGCTGGCGTCCCTGCAGGTAATTGGCTAGTAAATTAGCGAGTTTGGCCGATACCCTGGTGAAGCACACAGTGGTTCATTGGGGCTCTGGGGCAAAGCAGACGGTCGGACGGAGAAGATTCCCGTTTACCTCGCCGCCTTGGCCAGTGCCTCGGCAGAGGGGCGTGAACACGTCCGCCCATTCCGCCCCATCGGTCGACCTCCATTTCGGACGAGGGATTCCTGGGAGTGGAAGCTATGGACACTCTTTGCTGATTCAAGTTTGAATTTGGTGGCGCACGTGCGAACGCTTCCCGTTGCAAATACGAAATGAACGATCTTTGTGGGTGGTGGTATTTTTCTTTCAGCTCATGTTCAATGGACTCTTAATGAAGGGAGCGGCCAGTCCGAAAACGTGATTTACTGTGTTGTTCTTTTCGACCGAGAGACGAGTTACTCAGCAGATCTGCCTGAATCAAGGTCACTTGTGAAGCAAAGGATATTCGTCCTGCCGCCACTGAATTATTCAATCAACTTGTCTCGGACTTGCGGACGAAAAAGAAAACAACAAAAACACTTAACCCCGCGTCACCCTGGAGGGAACGCGCTGCTGCTGACTCAACCACTCCCGAACCGTCCTTTTTCTGTGTTTCCAAGGTCGTGAAAGGGTAACCCCACGATCCTGGCTCCACCCCAGGTCCAACCTGTGACACCCATTTACCTGGAAAGACTTTTGGCCAATGCGGTGACGCTAAACGACATAGTTACCAGGGTAACGGGTGCCGGGCCGTGCGGCACGGACCCCAACTACACCTCTGGGGCCCTGCTAATGTGAGCTGTCGGTAGCCGGGAAAAAATGTTAAACACTCGATTCCCGGGAGGGGCATTGCGGGCCCAACGACGCCAGCACCTCTTGGCGCTGCCGATTTCCTCTCCCTAGTTCCGGTTGGGTGAACCCGACCAATGCCGCAGCACCGATGATTTCGTCACACCTTCCCTGCGTCTTCATTATTGTTTCTGTTTTCTCTCTGCGTTTTTTTTTCTGCCTGAAGCTGAGGTTGAAATAGAACAAACAAATAAAAATTTGTGGCCTCCATAGCGGTGTGGCGTTGTTCGCGGACGCTGGCCACATTCGAGCTGCTCCCGATCGAAAGTCTTTTCTGTGTACTGTATATGGAGTTGGGCCGCTGTAGGGCCACGCCACGCCCCTCCACACTCTCGTCTCAGCCCGCCCTACCCGCGTCCGCCCCAAGTTTGGCTTGTTCAATACAATGGAAACAGCCACAAGGACGGCTCTTTGAAAACTAACGCGATTTCGTAAGTCAAGTCAAGTGAGCATCAAAGGAATGACCAAAGTCTCTCCCACGCCATTGGCCACGGAATAAAAGGCGCGCATGTGTTTCAAATCGGGCACCACTGGGTCGTCCAACCACTGGGTCGTCCAATCCGAGCGACACAGTACCGGAGACAGAGCTGGCTGCGACCTTGCAGTTTTGACACGAAAACCCGCAGTGTGATTTTATTTTGCGACAGAGTCCACCCCGCGCGTCTATTTTCCGCGTACACTAATTGCGTTATTCGCCAGTTTCCATATTCAATTTGCCGCCGTTGTTTTCTTTTCATTTTCAAGGCAGCTACGTCATTGTCCTGCTTATCTGCGGGGCCCAAAGCCGTCGAGCCGCTCACGCACACACGCTTATAAATCTTCCCGCCGATGAGTCAATATTCATGCAAATTCGCCGTAATTGATCATTTCCCCGGGATGAGTTTGCGTTTTCCGTTAGCACCCCTCGTGTGTTCATGGGCGCGGCTGGATTGCTGGATCGAGCAGCCTTGTCCACTTCCCTGGACTCTCCGGTGGGCCTACACGGCAGGTCTGCCTGTTGACACGGCCGTCGCAGAGTTTCAAAGAGATTACTGAGATCCCTCCTACTGAACTGGCTTTGCGTCGCTTTGCGTGCCTCTCTGGACGCCGCTCAGCCCCAAAGCTGGTTGCTCACCTTCCAGACAGAACATTACGTACCGCACCCTTAAACGGACCTTTTTGCGGGCGCCTGAAACGTAGGCCGTGGCAATGCAGACGCTTGCGGTGGGTTGCCTGGCTGACTGGTGGTAAGTGCAGCACGGCAGGCCGCTTGATGATCGGGTAATTACTTTAGGACGGATAGCATCCACACATGTACTTCCACTGTGGGCCGCAGTCCTTGCGATCACCGCTTGGTGTTGTGGAGTGATAGGATGGGCATGTGTGTGTGTATGCGTTTAACGTGTGTGTGTGTGTGTGTGTGTGTGTGTGTGTGTGTGTAAAGTGCACGCCCCGGGCGAAGGAACTTTCTGTCCATCTCGTCTTCTCTTCGCGTGTACAGTCGGTGAGTGGATGAGGGACTGTTGCAGAAACAGCTAAGCTGAGAAGTTGCGTCTCTTTGAGCTTCCGAGCCAACTCTCTAAGGGTGGTGGCCGTAGTTGGGGCCTGGCCGATGTACACACAGAAGGCCCGGCTTAGCGCCGGCTCCCATGTCTCTGCCCCGCGTTGCTCGCCTCGTCAGGGCCCGGGGCACTGGGGTGACGGTAGGGCCCATGATACAGCCCATCGGATTGAACCCCCTGACCAAGAGGAGAAAGTGGAGGGGGGCCGGGGTCTCGGGTCAACCGGTAGCTGCGCGCTTCCAAACTGATTCCAACTGAGAGCCCTCTTAGCAACACTGCATTTGGCTAACATGTCCCTCAATTTTCTGCCGTGATGCAGCCTGTGAGTCGGGTCCCTGAGTTGAAAATATCCGCTTCCGCACCCCAAGCTTCCTCTGGCACAGCTTAAGATGGGAACGAGCCGGACATCTTGCGGAGCGGTCTCAGAGGTTGACGTGGCTCGGCGCATGGAAGGGAATGGATCATCACGCTGACAGTGGGCCCTCAACCCGGGGTGGGTTGAGGGCCTTCAGTTTGGTCAGCCTTCCTTGTGGACAAGTTCGTAAATTGAAGCCGGCACTTGCGCTGCTGGGGCTGCACGCAAGCACGCGGTTGGACACGTACCTGACAGGGGGCAAAGTGTCTACCGTGTCGTTTTTATTAAAGCATTCCAATGAAAAAGTAAATAGCACCAGACAGATGACACAGTAAAAGTAAGCAATACCTGCAATTTTCCTACGCTGCTTGTAATTTGAAAATCAACTTGTAACTTTGCTCCATGACAAATAATTGGAAACGGTACGATTTGAGGAAATGTTTTTGGTATTTTGTAGTGTTAAGTACCCTCAAAATATTTATTCTGGAATGTTTGGCAAGTTACGGAAAGAAACATTTTGGTCCTGAAATAATGCTGTCTGGATCACTGCAGATAAGACGGTTCTTTCATCAGTTTCAAGACAGCTGAATCAATGACGATGGTGATGATGATGGTGGCATGGTTCGCGGCAAACTTGGCTCAAGGATCTCCCCTTGATCCTGGGAGGCCGGCTCAGCGAGATATAAATGCCCATTAATTGATATATCGGCCCACGGCGCTTAGCTCCTCCCCCAGGGGCTCCACGAAATGTCTTTCCTTAGTCCGTTATCGGCACCCTCTCCTGATGGACCCGGCACTTGGTTTAAGCTATCTCGAGAGGGAGTTGTTTATCCAAACCTTTTGCAACAAATCAAGTTTTTCACTGGCCGGTACCGGGCCGCTGCTGCTGCGGCCGTCCCCTTGCCTGATTACTATCTCTCCAGTCCCTTTGTCGGGTACGGCGGGAAACACACTGCTGTCCGTCAGGGACCCAATGAGAGGCTGGATTTGTCCGGGCCGGATCCACCCCTAGTTCCGGCCGGCCCAGGACTTGAAAGAGACTCGGGCGAGTGCTGAGCAGACCCGGCCTTTGTGCCCGGCCGTGTCTACTGCGTCCTCTAGACGACCAGTGCAACCAGTCAGTGTTCACTCGGTCGAGCTGCAGAACTGAAGTCTGGTCTATCCGCACCCATTGGAGCCGTTGAGCAAGGGCTGAGAGAAAGGACAGAGAAACAAGCGCTGTTGCTTGTGCTATATCTTGTCACTCACATTGGCCTCACACCTGGCTGCCTTTCTCCAATCCATCGCGTTCTCTTATAAGTTCAACGCAGAACAACAATTCAATTTCCCCACTCACTGCCAATAAACAAGTTGAGTAGGGCTTGCTCCTGTTCTGAATGGAAATGCTAACGGTAAGGGGTGCGGCTCTACCCTTGGTCTCTCTCATACACATTCTCGCACACGCTCCCATAGAGAGAAGGGGAAAAGGGGGGTGGGGAGCTCGGGCGCGCGATTGGGTTAGCGTCGTGACTTTTATCGAAAGCAGTCGATACTGTAAAGCAAAGGAAGCTGGCCGAAGGCGGGCAATAGTTCAGTGGCTTGTACGCGACGCGTATGTCTGTGTGTGTGCGTGTTTGTGTGTGTGCCTGCGTGCGTGCCCAAGCATGTCTGTGTGTAAGAGCGAGAGAGAGAGAGAGAGAGAGAGAGAGAGAGAGAGAGAGAGAGAGAGAGAGAGGGAAAGAAGTGGAGGTGTCAGAAGATAGCGTAGAAGTCTTGCGGACAGCTGGAAGTGCGGAGAAGGCCTATCTTGATGCGTTTGAATTCCTGCCTAGACGATGCAAACAAGACTAGTTTAAAGCAAATGGTAAATTCAGCCAATGCCTTTCAATCGGCCAATGCACTGTTCACGCTGGAGCGCCGCAGCAGGACCTGAACAGGTCCTAGCGAGCCATAAATCGTGAAACTGCTGCCAGCTAACTCGAGTGGTATTGGCAACTTAGGCAGGGCTGCCCTGGCTTTGAGGGGCGGAGCTGGGAGTAAAGTAAGGGTTGAATGTACTTTCTGCTTAAAATCCTTTTCCATAACTAGGTTCCCCTCTCCTCCCTTATGAGTTGTCTGACCTCCATCTTTGCCATGTGCTTGTTCAGGGCGAGGTACGTCGTGGCTTAATCCTGCCTGCAGGTGTCCAGGCCTGCAGACGGGCCCTGTGGGAGACCCTCGGCCACTGCGCCGACTTCATAAGGCGAGCCTCACAGCGCCATGACCGGCAGACCCGGTCAGGGTTGGCGTGTGATGCACTCGCCGCGCATCTTTACGACTTTTTACTTTATGTGACGATGGTAGAGTGGACTGCGGCGCCACGCCCGCGTGGCTTCTTTGCGAATTCTTGCACCGATAATATTTCAACTCGCCCCATAGGCCCTCCTTGATTTGCCGCGTGCCGCCTGAGGGTCTTGACCGCCACCAATGGGCAATGGGGTGTGCTGTGAGGCCGTGCTGGCCGCCTGGGGTGCGATTTTCGCAGAAGAATCCCGCTCAACAAGTTGGCGTCAGAAGCGCGGCTCCCTGCCTTATAGAAAATTATTGGGAACCATGGCGAGTGAGTGGGGAATTCGCTGGCACTGCTCGAGCAGCGAGAAGCGCAGCCCGGCTCTAGAGGATTAGGATCGCGCGCTCAAAATTATTTATAATTTGGCCCGCCGGCTGTAAATAAGGCGAGGAGACGTGTGGATAAATATCAATTAGCGAGGAAGGCGCGCCAAATTAGCCAGAGAAATATGAAGGTGGAACTGCGCGCTCCAATGCGCAGAAAGCTGGAAATTAAACCAGACGCACCTAGAGATACTGAGATCCATACCGCGGCAGGGAAAGCTCGCCGGCGCACCGTTTTTTCACGCAGAGCCAAGGATGACGACTTTGAAATACGGCGCCACCTGTTCAAAATCACACGTTCGGAAAGTGCACTCGTTTCAGAAAAAGGCCTTTTTTCAGTCCAGAAGCGGAAAAGTTGTACTAAAAAGCAAAGAGCGGTGCGCCTTTACCGAGCGTCGCACCAGGCGAAACACCGCCCCGGCCGCCGCGGCGGCGCACGCCTCACCGCGCCGAGGTGGTAGATGATACGCCAAAGGATCGTCAAATTTATGCATGTTATCACCGCGTCGGCCCTGGCGCGCCAGGCGTGAAAAAGCGCCATCTCCTGGCGTCCCCCGGGCTTCGGGCTTAGGATGCAGTATACCTTGGTGTAACACCACTCAGCAGAGCGCGTCCCCGTTCCGTATCAATCGCAGCGCTGCGGCCATCGCGGCCAAATCGCTGCGGCGAGCTGACTGAGTGACGCAGCACGACGCGGTGTCTGTCTTTCACGCACTTTGTATCACGATCTCACCGATTTGTCGCGCTGACAAATTCGTTGCAATCTCTTCGTGAGCCGCCGCGCGGTGCATGACGGTGCCCGGAACAGATGGAGCGGATCTTTTTTTTCGCAGCAGCAGCACTGTGCTTGCGCGGCGCCGCCGGGGTCTTTGCCGTCAAGAAGGGACCATGGCACTTATGTCTTCGGAAATGATTCATATGCTTTCTCATATTTGATTTCTCGTTGTCTCACAACTACAATGGGCATGACACGTTCGACTCGGAGATTCTACAGTCGCTGTACAGGAGGTGCTGCACTGCACCTTCTTGACCTCCGCGCAGACTGTTTGTGTGATCCTTTCCACTTTCATAAACTCCTTGCACACATTTTAAAATATATCTTTCCGTTTTCATATCGTCCAAGCTACAAAACTCGTTTTATTTACAGCCCGCCAAAGCAAGGGACTCCTCCGCCTTTCAGCACAATTTCTTTGCCATAAAAAAGAGAAAGTAGAGGAAAAATGACGACAGTGAATCACTTATGATGAAAAAAGTGTAAACAGGAGTGAAAACTAACTCCCGTTGCTCGGACGACAGCACTCACCACTTTGGCAAACTGATTTACTGTAGCGAACTTCCGGGGCGCCGCGCGGCGAGGAGCGCACGACTCGTATATCACGACGGCGTCACGTGGATCAGGGTGTTCGCACCGACAAGTGCCCATCGCCCAGTTGGCTCGAAGCACAAAACAATCTGTGGTGGGACTTCCTGGCCCCACTTCACTTTTTTTCCTAACCCTTTATTTTTACGGTACGTTATTTTTCACAGAGGATAAATTTTTTGAAATTATTGGTTTCCTAAACCACTAAAGATCGATTTCGGTCTGCACCTCCTACCTCCTTCCCTTTTTAGTTCTTGCTGAGTCAAACGGTCTGTTCGAGACACGCTGGTGACGCCCATAATCCTTAACATTTTTCGATATGTGAGCATAAATCTCGTCTAAAAGGTTCACGACGAGGCTGAGTGGCTGGTCCTTATTTAAAGAAGTGTCGGCGGGGCGCTTTCATCAATCACTCGGGGCACATGACAAAATCCCCCACCCCTCGCCTCGCAGGCCCCAGACGACCCGGACACTTCGCAACAACTGCTGCAAACAGGGAAAGGAATGATGTTCCGTAATGGAATTTCCTTCCTTTTCCTTCCGCACAACACGTGGGGTGTGGCCGAGTTATCGCCGGCTGGGCTCTGCTCCTCTTCCGCTCTGCCAATTACAGACGAGAAATTGTTTTCGCCGAGCCATCGATGCGACGCCCTGTTGGCGTTTTGTTTCACATCCCTCTGGCCCCTCCACCCTCTCTCCTCACCACCCCCACCTACCTTCCCGCCCTGCAGCCCCACATAATGTAACACTCTCAAGTTTGGCGGCCTGCCACGGCTTGCCACAGCGCTCTCGGAAGGCTGGGGCGCTGCCCAGCACGGCGTGGCCAACCGAGGCGTGGCCAGCAAGGCGTGCCCGGAACCAAGTAGTTCGGAGGTGGCATCTCTAAGCCGACGACAAGACCACTCCTCTCGGCTTTTTTCCTCTCGCAAAGCGCCCTTCCAATCTTGCCTGCTGTCCGGTACCTTGGGCGTGGGCTGGGCTGGCCTCACTTGGCGGGGTTGGCGTCGGCACCAGCCCCAGGCCGGGCCCCAGGCGGTGTGATGCCACATCTCAGCCGCGCTTCCCCGCTATCGCCCAAGTCGCCGCATCACGCGGCGTGTCCCTCTTAGGTCAGCTCCAAGTTGGTCACGGCGATTACACTTTGCGAGCGCGGCCGTAGCAAGAGCAAGAGACATAAATCTTGCCCTGTCAGTAAAGAATACAAGCCTAATTTCAGCCTTTGTTGCTCTTCAGCCCTTGGCGGTCTGATTTACCATCTGATTTGCGTCCAAAGTCGCCGCCGCCCCCGGAGCAACATAGCTCCCTCTTCGGACAGGAAAGTTGACTGATCCGGCGCCGCGACATCCCGGGAGAAAGGAAAGGAAAACCTTCCCGAGGCGGGAATCTCGGCTCGGGCGCCGAAGGAAACAAGTTTTCTCGCGGAGAGAGCGATCGAATAAGTAGTGCGCTTTGCCGCTACGCACCTATCCAGGGCCAACCACCCCCCGAGCCGCGCGGCCGCGCGGTCCACATATCTCAATCTCCCGCGACGTGGCCGCAAGCCCCGACCCAAGCCCAGCTCCAAGCCCAGCCCTAGTCCTCTATCTCGCTGCGACGGCGGAGGCCTCGGAGATGAAGTGGGCCGCGGCGTCTAATGGCCCCAGCGACGTGTTCGACGGCATGTTCCGAGCCGAAGACGTCGATAACGACAGTGAAGTCGGCTGCCGTCGAGTCGGTTTTTACGAATATTGTTGGTACAAAAACGTTGCCGTTTTATGAGGCCCATCAAAAGTAATACCTACTTTTATGGGTGGAAGTTCTGTGGTGCACTCTGGTCAACCTCTTCATCTCTCCTCTTTTCCTTCTGCTGCCGTCGCACCGTTTTTTCCTTTTTTAACTCAAGTCCTTCTTTCGCGAAGCGCACTGCTATGATACACATATTCTGGCTATTTTTTCCGCAGCGTATCCATAATACATTTCGGAATTCTCATCGGAGTGTTTCCTTTCGAGCGAGTTTTTGCCACGAAGGACACACGCGGCGAAGCTTGCTTTTGTTGCCGTCCAGCAGAGTGCGCTCTTTTCAAATCGGCGCCAGCCGCGGCCAAGGCCGCAGCTATCCAAAGAGCTTAGAGACCGCCAATTTTTTCCCAACCGCGTGCAGTGTTTAGGTGCCCGTCCTTGTCATCGAAAGACCCGTCGCCCTAGTTGAAGGAGTACGACGTCCCCCAGGTTTTCATGGCCGCGCCCATCTGCCCGTCCGTCCCCTTGGGGCAATTTGTTTTTGAAGTCACATCCGATATGAATACTTTTTTTATGGCCCAGCCGTCGCTTTGTTGGACGCTTGAAAGCGCTATAAATTGGATGGAACGGCGCGGTGCGATGGCGCGGTGCGATGGCTCCCAATCCGGAGACGGATATTCAAAATAAGTATTACCGTTCCATGGACTGCACTCCTCGGAGGTCGCGGCCGTCGCTGCAGACGATGCGGATGATGGAGCGGAGCCCGCAGCTTCCACCCCGACCCACCGCCACACCGACCGCCACGTGACGTTCAACTCGAAATACCAATACACCCCCCACTCCATCTACACTGGCTTCACTGACGGCCTTGGCAAGTGGTGGTGCGCGTAGTTTCTGCTTCCTGGGAAAATAATGGCAAAACAAGAATCAAAATGTTTGTGGTGCGTTCGGAAGTAATTATAACTTCCCAGCGACTCGGTGCCAACAAATCTGCGCTCTGACTCGATATCCTTTCCTCTTGATACGGCGCACGTGTTCTAGATTGCAGTGCACTTCTCTCCTAGCCCCGAAAACGTTATGCCGTTTGTTTATTCACTTGGCTTGAATGCGGGTACTTTGTAGCCGCAGCGCCTCTCTGCGCGCCTCGGCCGCGGCGCCGCCGGCATTTTAATTTACTCGATTTCCACGTAAATCGGAAAGTTGGGGGCGAAGGGATAGAAAGCCCATTTCGTGCTGAGTGGGGCGGCGGGCAGGGGATCGCGAGGCCGGGTCCCTGGCTTATGGTGTGTCGGGTCCGGTGTTGTACCTTGTTCCCTCACTTGAACCCTTTAAATCTCTCCCCCTCCCCTCGCCGGCCCTCGCGCCTTGCAGGAAACTCTCCCTTTCAACTGGGGAACCGCGTTCTTTCCAAACCATTGCTCCCAGAGCATGGGCCTCGTGCTTGCTCCCCCACACCGCTGCATGAGGCGCAAAGCATTCTGGGGACTCTCCGGGCCTGCACTGAGAGTCCCTGCCCAACAATTCCTTTTGGTAGGTCAGTGGAATCCTTCCGTCATCCGCCGTTGGCTGGCTGCGGCTCTATTTACATAGCGGTTATCGGTGCGTCGTGTCCGCCAGGGCCCCACCGCCGGTGTGTCGTCTCCGAACTCCACTCCAACTCCTTGCCAAGAAGTGCCCTGACCCGACCGCCGCGGCACCGCCTCCACCCTGCTTCTCGTATATTTTTCCCGTATAAAACGGTTGACGGAGGCTGCGCTGTGCTGCGCTGCGCCGCGGCGTCCCAGGGGCCACCGAAGACGGCCTAATAACGTATGGGAATTGTTCGCCTCCCTGCCACCGTGGAGCCGCCGCGGTGCTGCCACTGCTGTCGGGCAAAAAGTGCGGCCGTAGCTTTGGCGGAAAAGCAGCACAAAACTCGAAACAACTTAGTCCCCGCAAAACTTACAGCGAGGGGCGGTGCGGGGTACACAGGTGCGCGGTCGGCTGGGCTGGGGTCTCCAAAGCCGTGAGTTACCACGCCGGCTTGGATTAAAATGCCGCCCGGCTGACCTGAGCCTACCTCGCGGCAAATCACTTCAGTCAGCCGGCCGAGCAATTCTTCTCGGGGCAGAACCTATTGACAGGCACCGGTTCCTCCCCTCACCATCACTACCATAGCACCACCAGCATCACCATTGCCTCCACCGATACCACAAATTTCTGTTGGAGACACTAGCAGAATATTGCATTATGCACCGAAATTTTCTGGACGCAAAGTTACATTTGCGTGCTGCTCCGACACGAATCGCAAGAGGCAGGGATCTTTGCGACTTCGGTATGGCTACGTACAACGTGATAGAACTGCTGCTCCCAGTATTTTCATTAGTGTAAGAAGGCAAGATTACAATTCTTGGGATGGGAGGAACGTTATCTCAAGAGCACTGCAAAAAAAAAACACGAAAAAAAGGAAGAAAAAAAATTATGTCGATTTATCAATATCGACTCGATCTCCAGGAGGCTTCACTATGATAGACAAGTGCATTTTTTCCGCTTAGTATGTCATGTCTTGACGTTAATTTGATAAAATTTGTTTTTGTAACTTATAAGTGGAAGAGTTAAAACTAAAACTGTTACCAATTTATAGGAGACCGTCTCGTGGGAAAGTGAAAACCACCACCGGGCCATGCTAGACCCCTGCTGCTGTACCACGTCGGACCACCGCGCGGATTTCGTATCACAGTCTTAATCCTTGGCTGGGCAGCAGCTGCGTATGTGGCTTTAATAAGGTCACCTGATTTATACATGACGCTCAGAGGGTTTCCATACGCCTCTTAGCCGGGGAAAAGGGGCGTGTGAGTAATTTATGGAAGGCCCCCAGAGGGTCGCAAGCCGTAATGCTTTCCTCTCTGACTTGATGCGTGTTTATGGTTATGCCACTTCTTATTTGCCGGTAGCACTTTTTTTTAATGGCGGCATACACGCCAAGCTGCGGAACCAGCGAGCGGTGGGAGGGGGTCATACTGTGTGCCAGACGAAGCTCCCCACGACCCCCGTCTTCCCACCGCTGGCACGATGCGACGGTCTAGTGAACCACCTCAACACACGACGGTCTTCGATCAGTCGACACACCTTGCGTTTTTTGTGTTCCTTTTGTCGAAGCACCTTCCAGCCGTTGGCCGTCCTCTGGCTCCGTCCCTTTGCTGTCACAAGACCGCTGACTGCGGCGCGCACGTTTAACTACCGTCCCAGCTGTCTGTTGTCACCCCGCAGCACCCCCACCCCGCCCGACTCGCCTGGTGGGACTCAGGTGGACCTGGTGGCCGTCCTGCAGATAAATTGTCTTTTTTTCGCCGCCCCCTGCCCTTGCACCACACACAATTTTTTTGACCGTCACAGCAGTTGACTTTATTCACCCTGCGCGGACACGATTTTACGCGTTGTTCTCAGAGGATCTGGGCGCGCTGCCGCTGCGTGCGTTGCGACTGCGGAGGTGACGAGTGGCTCTAAGCGGTCTCAGGGGCCATTGCGTTTTCTTTTCAGTTTTCCGGTGGCAGTATGAATGTTTTAGAAGGCGAAGCAGGGCGCTGCGGGGTGGAAGGGGCTGGGGGGGATAGAGGCACAGCGGTCGGCCGGGGTAGTCGGGGTGCCGGGTCCACAACGGGGCAACTTAGAGCATTAGAGGCAACTGGCCGTCTGGTCAAAGCCAGCGGCCAGGAGTAGGGGTATAGGGGGCGGGGGTGGAATTACAGAAAGGAGGGGAAGGAGGGAGGGTCGCAGAAGGAGGCTGCAGAAGTGAATAAGGGTGGGGGTGGCCCCTAATGCACCGTACGTGCGGCCCGTCCCAGCCAATATACCGCGCGGTCTGCAGACCGGAAGGCTCCAAGTTGCGCCAACCACCAAGGAAGGCCAAGCGCACGCCGGAAGGTATCCGTTTCTTATTTTTTCATGTCGTAAATAAGTAAATCGCGAACCGCGCAGTTTGCGGATTCGTGTGAAGTAGTCGTGTGGAATCGGTGGGCTGGGCTAACCGCGCAAAACGACACGTCTTTTGTCTCTTCTTTGCTCTTGGTGATGGACAGACGATTTCGTATGGAAGCAGCCCGGCCACGGCCACCTGATGCGATGACGGTGACCCGGTCTGACTTGCCGGACACGCGATATGCATCTCTTTCTTTTGGTTTCACGGCTTCGTTGTACGGCGGACAGCTCGCCGCAACGTGTTTGCCGCCCGTCACGTCCGCGCTGCCTACCACGCCTCACACAACGCGTGATGCAAAGACAGTGGCACAGTAGCGTGGCGGGTTGAAAGCCCCGCTGCCGTGTTGCCGCCACGTGCTTCCGGCGGAAAGCCACTTTTTCCTGCCAGTTTCCCTCCACTTTGTCATTGCGGCCAAACTTGGGCGATAGATGGGCTAACTCGAACGAGGAGGGAGGCACGCGTTTGGATCGCTAGTGCCTTTGTGTCTGCCCCAATGTAAATAAGATTTATATAGCTTATAACAAGAAAGTCAGACAGATTCGTATGCCGGCCTGTCGGCCCCAGCCCGCGGCCCGGCTCGGCCTGGCCTTGGTCGGGTCCAAAAGGATTGTGTGGCCCACATGCATACATCATAAGGCAAGGCCCCGCAATGATTGAAAGACATAAACTTTGAGTTTACGATCGGATGGAAGCAGTCACGGGCTTTCCGGGGGGTCGGCGGGACCGATCTCCGTTCCTTCTTCATTTGCTCTTCTTGATTCCTGCTTTACAGCGGCCCGTCATGGCCGTAGTCGTCAGGGACGCCTCTTAACTTTATCTCTTATCGGAGGTGGAGTCTGTCTGCGGACCCCGGTGGATTAGCTTGGCGCGTTGTTCACGCGGTGATTGCTTTCCGCTGGATAGACCTCGCCTCGACCTCACCGCGGTTCACTGCCAAGAGAGTTCCTGAAAACGTGCAGCGAAGAAAGAGAGCTAATTTAGACGAAACTTATCTCGATGTCCTTGTTGCAGAGGTTGGCGGTCTGAGCGACGTGCACGTGATCATGCCGCACGCGGTCAGCCCCGGGGACGACGTGTACATGCGCTGCAGGTACAACCTGGACAACGACCAGCTGTACACCGTCAAGTGGTACAAGGGTCGCCAGGAGTTCTTCCGCTACGTGCCCAAGGAGCTGCCCAACACCAAGGTGTTCCCGCTGCCCGGCGTCAACGTCGATGTGAGTACACAGTAGCATAAAATGGCGAAAGGGTTGTCGCGGTTCGTCTGTGATCGAGCGGGCAGCGGCGATGTCGGCGTCGAGCTGGGCAGGGCCATTAGCGAGTTGAGCGGAGCCGCGCGGCCGTTCCACGCCTGCTGCCGCCCTGCTTCCGAGCCGCGGCCGAGGACCTGGACGAGGCCACACGGCAGGTTCAATGGGGTGGCCGTATGAATATGCAGTGGAGTTAGGGTACACTACAGCAGGCGGTCCAGAGGCCTCCCACCAAAAGTGACTCCCATCATCCCCCCCACCCCCACCACCTCCTTCACACACAAGTACTCACACACACATGCACTGTGTTCGCACACCTGCCAGTCCCGGGTGTCTCTAACTTGCCCTCCAAATTCGAGGCATAGTGCTTCCAGTCGTAACCTCTCACCCCTGTCCTCCGTTGAGGTTATTGCTCCTCCCCTTCCCTCCAAAGTATCCCGATGACGTTTTCTCTTCTCGTAGTGCGCGCATGGTGCATATGTTAATCAGTATTTTTCGCCCCGAAAAAAGTACTTCATCTGGTCACACCGTGTAGTTTTGGCTGCAGAAGTTGCTTTCACCCACAACGTGCGAGACTACAACAGGGAAAGAAAAAAGTCTCGGCGTAGTGGCCTGGTGACAAAGCTTTGCGAATAAACGCGACGGGGCGCGGGGCGTGTGTCCAGTGAGATAAATAGCAAGTGTGTTAAAAGGCGATAAAGGTGATGCCCGCGTTTCCCCGTCTGTCACCTAAGGCCTACTGGACCCAGGTGGATGCAGCGCGGCCCCGCATGTCCCGAAGCGACACATCGGCCGATGGATTCACATGGTTGCTGCTCCGGCGTGCTGGCATTCATGGCCCGTTGATTACTCAACCGTGTTATGCTGCTGTTTTGCTTGCCTACTGCATGCGTGTAAACCGTCTGCCACATGCAATGCTGCACGCGGAGGCTCTGTGCGCTGCGACCCTGGATTTAGAGAAGAAAACAAATAAAAAATGTCATCCGCGTCAAACTTCTGCGTTATTTTAAACGACACCGCTTTATCGCGTGATCTTACCCTTTGGAGATAAAATAATCAATTACCATCTGTGCACTCACACTCTCTCCCTTTCTCGCACATGCACTCACACAGGCACACACACACAAACACACACACGCGTGCGCACACACACACACACGAGTGCCCCGCCGCTGGTCCTCTGTACCCTCACAGGCAGGACGACGTATGGTCACCAGATCCCCTTCGCCTCCCCTGCCCCGGGGGGCCTCACATCCCCCGCGGTGCCCCGGGCCGCCACCCTGGCAAGCCGGCGGCCGGCCAAGCACGTGCCCTCACAGCTAACCGCAATTGATGGCTGCGGTCTGCCGGATATGAGGGAACCGGAGGGAACCCGAAGGCCCCACATACGTACCTGCCCCGTCCACCCCTTCCCACCCTCCACTCCTCCTCTGCCCCCTCCCAGTGCCTGTGGGTTGCCGCGTTGCCGGGCCGTGTGCGGTGTTCTCGATGTCCGGTCGACTCTTATTGTTAGCCTGCTTAGCGCTGCGGTCAAAGGGTTGACCAACTGCAGCTGGCACCCCACTCGCCGAGCTGGGCCCAAGCAGGCCGGAGCCGAGCCGTGATCCCATCGTAGCGCGTTGTAGCCGCAGCCGGGCGGCTCACTAAGTCACACGCAGTGTCTTCATGTTATGGCCATCAATACGCTTTCAAAAAGGGGGATAGACAAACAAAACATATTCACCGATGCAGTCTTTCCCATCTCAAATATTGGCAGTTAGCCGTCGTCGCGGAGGTGCGTTCTGGCTGACGCGGCTATACAGCTCGTATAGAGCCCCCGGGGGTCGTGCGGTGCCGTGCGCGGTGGATTAGACCGTGTGGGCCGGCCGGGCCGGGTGGCCCCCTCGGCCGAGGTGTTGACGAGTCGTGACTTCCGCCGTTCCCTCCCAGACTGACACAATATCCTGAGCGGACCGGAGGAATCGCCCACCTGAAAAAGTGATGCTGGAGTGACGCCACGGGGCCGACGTCGAAGCGGGTTGTTTGGAGCCGAGCCCCGTCCGCCCGCGTCGTGAAAAATAGAAACGAAGCCCTATTCGGGGCGATTGCGTTCGGCCCCTTCCTGCAGGCCCTGCCCAGCCCGCTCTCACGAGTCCCCGCGGACGAGTACTTTGTCCGGGCCGCGTCCGAGGCGGCGAGGCGTCGTGGCGGCATCGTGATGCTCGCGCGTTGGCACGCCCCTGGGCCTGCTGGTCGCTACAGCAGCGCGCCAACGGCAGCCAACGGCACCGTCCAGGCGCTGCAGTCCGTGGTCGACCCCGAAGCCGACCGGAACACGCTCCAAATTGAATTTTATATCAAGTGGTGAGCTGCTGTGTGAGCGTCTCTGGGCGGCCCAAGCTGGCGCTGCTCAGGTCTCGATCGGTCGCGTGTTTTGAGAAGCGCCTTGCCCTGCCGTGCCTCGCCCCGCCACTTAGCCCCAGCAGACGACGCTGCGTTTTATTACACGGGTGGCTCTGCGGTGTTCCTTGCGGGGATGTTGGCCGCCGTATACGACTAGACGCATCTGCTGCGCCTACTCTTTCAGCAGTAGCTTCAGCTGGGCTGGCTCAAGTCCTGCCCGAGGCGGGACCTTCTTCCAGGGACCATGGACACGGCTCAGTCATGTCGGGTCGGACGAGTCGGGTTGGCCCGGACCAGCAGGGACGGCCAGCTGCTTCATTTATATATCTCCATCTCCTGCTATTTCTCCGCGTGCCTCTCGACGAGAAAGAAAAATACCATATACTTTCGGGAATGAATGGGGTCCTTCCCTCTGGACAGTCCCCCGGGGAAAGTATTTCCAGCACATTGCGGAATTTGTTATTCTCTGTCAAAATTGGAGGCGCCAAGCGCCCTCTGCTTCGCCCCCCGGCTCTGCGGGCGCACGGCTCGCTCGCAATAGGAATCCACCTGGTGTCTCATTTAAGCTCCGTCTTTCAATTTAGAAAAAAAAAAGAACTTAACGCTATGGGGACTTTAGTCCAGGCCGTTCTTGTAGGGAGCAGAGCACTACCACCACTCGGTCCCTCTGCAAACTTTCGACACAGTGAAGCATCCAAAGCTCTCTTATATTAACCTCTTTTTTTGTTTGTTTTCATTTCAAGTTGTGATTTTTGTTTTTTTCGTGAAGTAAAATATATTAATTTTTGTGCGGGTAGAGACTTTTGTGTGACTTACCAACATGGATGCCAGAACCACAAAAAAAAAATCATTTTGCTCGGGGAGAGTGTGGCTTGGCGGGTCGAGGTGAAACGGGTGTGGCGCCGCGCCGACATGACGTCATATGGAGAGGCTGCCCTGTCCGTAAGCTGACCATAAAGTAGGGATTTGTCGGGCCGAGGCTGGCCGAGACCTGAGGGAGGGACTCGCGGGGGCCGTGAGTGGAGGCAGAGGGAGGGTTGGGGGTGCAAAGCGGCGATATTTAATTAGAGCGACAGGCAGTAAGGGCCGACTCCTTGCCCTTAAGGGTAATAGGCCATAACACTGGACGGCTCCCTCCGCCGTCATCTTTTTCAGGAGAGGCTCTCAAGTGGTTCGTCGCGGCTCAGGCCTCGGCCGCGGTCTAGGCCTTTACCGCCACCTGGGCAAGGCCTGGCGAGGCGGCAGGGGAATGACCGTCAGAACGGCGCTTGTCACTTCGGGGATGCACCACGGACTGATTGGGGGCGGTGGGTGGGTCGGGGCGTGCCGTGCGGCCACAACAACCCCCTGCGCCTCGTTAGGGCTGCCGCACCCCACCCCGCCTCACCCCATCCCACCCCACCCTACCCGGCCTCCAGGACACATCAAGTAGTGGTGCTCGAGTCTCAGCCTCGCCGTCCTCGCCACCCCATCCCGAAAGATAGGCCGAAAAAAATAATAAATTGAGTCCCGAAAAGGAGCGAGTCGATTTACGGACTGCTGGGCCGGCACCACCGCCGCGAGAGCTCATTTGGCCGACGCGTGGTCCACCGCGGTCATTTTCATTTTCCAGTCTTCTATTGCGGCGGCCGCCACACCGCGGTGCTGTACGCGCGGGGCTTTTCGCCGGGCCGCCATGCATTCCGAATGGCAAATGGCGTCCCTCCCCACCCCACCCGCAGACCGAGCCAAAAGACCCACGTCGTCGTCCTCTCTTATTCGGCAGAGAGGCAAAGCGATTCCCGAGCGCGAGCGCGCCTGTGTGTGTCTGTGTATGCGCGCGCGCGCGCGTGTGTGTGTGTTTGTGTGTGTGTGTGTCGCGTGGGTGGGTGGGTTGCTGCGCGGTCGACATCTGAGACTGGACCCTCTATAGCCTTATCGTTTCAATTTTTTTTTGGTGGAGGGGTAAAGATAAGGCCAATTAGGCTTGTTGACGGGACCTTTTTTGTCATCGATGTGGTTGAGTGCATCACCACGAGGACTATGGAAGAACAAGTCGGATTTGAAAATTCACGGTCGATGAGATTTATCTGATGCTGGTCAAATTTTATTTGCGTGCCGTTTACTTTAGCCATTTTCGGAAAATTTCAAAGTTACTGTTTTTATTTCTTTGAGATGGCCCTTTCCTCTTTTCACTTGATAACGGCAGAGGCGGTTTGCAAACCCTATTGTGTCCCCGCGTACCGCCAAGGGGGATGAGCTCTTGTTGAAGGAGGGGAGGCAAGCTTCTTCAACCACCCAGATATCAACTTGGCCATCAATAATCTGGGAGCAAAACGGAATAATGATGGCGCCTTTTTTATTCGCTTTGGCCTTGCTATGAATGTCGGCGTTGTCGTCCTAATGATGACAGCAGGCACATGAAGAGCTTGGACCCTCGAATCAAAATAAATCCCCGGGAGTTGAAGTGGTTGCCATAGTGACCAGGGTATACTTGTTCTCTGCATGATCTGGGATCCTCGCACCTGTATCGCGGTTTCATCTAAAAAGACAAAAAAAAGGAAGAGCAACAAAAGTTGGACCCTCACTGAAGTATGCAATTCACATTTTAATATAGCGCCAGCTCACATATGAACAAGTGCATATTTTCCTTAATGTAATATTTTACTGCCATAATGGTCACGAAAGTGTAGATTTAGGAGACGTATCAGACCGGGGGCCCAACGTGAGGCAAACGACTTCGAAACTAATATCGGCCCAAAGTTGTGTCCACGAAAGGAGGGGACAGAATCCAACTCTTCGCATTTGGCGGTGGTTCTTTTGGCTACCGCCTCCTTATCTCTTGTTTTGCTCCCGATTTCTCATACACTTGTTCTCGTGTGCTGCTGAACGCTCGGCAAAAAATAAAAATTAAAGGGGAGACCACCAAGTTTTGCCGACATTTTGGACGTGCGTGGCGCTGGAATGTTCGAAAGTCCGCAAGTACTGCACTACTTGTTGGAATGCCGGCAAAGGGCACTCCTCTAGCTGGGGGTTTGGATCCCTGGTACATGGGAAAATGTTATTTTTACTGGTTTTTTTTTTTTTTTTTTTTTTTTTTTTTTTTTTTTTTTTTTTTTAATTTAATTTCATTTTAAATGACGCGTACTGGTTGTGAAAGCCCGCAAACTGGTAGTGCTGAACAGCGAGGGTGTTGTCTCTGTATGTCCATGTGTGTAGGTGTATGTGTTCAACCTGTCCCACAAAGAAATGGCGGCCGTCGTCGGGGCGACGCAGACAATTAAAAGCCTTCCGGTGGTGCTGGCGAAACATTCCCCGGCCCTTAAACGGGCAAGGCGACCTCGGAGGGAGCGCAGAGGGGGAATGAAGTCGTCTGGTGTAAGCTCCTCGGATGACGAGGGTGGGCGTCACAGCTTAGAGCGTGTAATTATGTGGAGATGAACCTCGGCCTGCGACACGGCCGGCACCGCCAGCACTCTAAGCGCAGCGCATCTGAAGGCGCCACCGGCAAACGCCGAGGCCAACACAGGTGTGCGGGCTGGACGCGGCGCTGTGGCATTGGGACATAAAGGACGGCCCTGCCTCACCTCCCACCTGGCTGCTTGGTCTGGCGGCTCGACCCGCCCGGCGTCTTCGGAGGGCCGCGCGGCCATGATGAGGTCAGCCCTTTGCGAGCCCCTGCCTGGCGGCACTTACATCGAGGCTCGCACAGCACTGCGCGGGACTGTGCGCAGCACGGTGGAACGTTTCCGTGACTCTGCTGGCCCAATGCCACAGGCCAGCTGATGGAGTTCGACTTTTGTGCATAGCGGTCTGCAAACTTTGCGTTTCTCCGTAATATGATCAGTGAGCATTCGTGTAATGACTGCGCTGGTCTGACCTACTAGTGCCACCTGTCACGACTCCCTGGCTCACGGAGAAAGGGGCTCAGCTGGAGACACTGCGTCAGTCCTTTTTAAATCACCCTTTTGCAATGTTTGGATATTCCAAATTTATTTTTGCATCGTGTGGAATCTTCCTAACTTTTCCCGCTACTGTTCCACATTGGCCCTCGGGTTGCGTTTTGTTGGAGGCAGATTTGTGGCGGTCCCATTGCCCTATTTTGCGGGTGGGGCACTAGCGGTGGCGCGGCGCTCGTCCTCTTGTGAATGTGTGTTTGTGTGTGTGTATGTGTGTCATTTAGGAGTGTGTTTGCGCTACAACGGAGTGAAAACTGTATTTGAATGCAACGCATGTAACGGGATACGTGGGTGGGGCCAGCGACTGCGTCAGTTTTCGGCGCCGTGTCTCTCTCTTCAAGCAGGGTTGGTCCTTGACGGCGGCGCCGGGGCCCGGCATGCCAGTGCTATACCCTCCCGCCCTGCCGCGTCGCCACTCATTTCTTATTTGCCTGGCCAAAGCATGGCGCACAGGGTCGCGAGACCGGTACGAGCCGGCTTCAAAATGTCTTGCGTATACTT